>CBVK0100142208.1:0-20694 GCA_900067695.1 Picea abies | reverse complement strand
CTTGGACATTTTGATTGTCATACACGAGCTTCAAGCAACACTCTTATGATTGCATTATTAATAGATCCCATTTTATGGTTTCCTTGGAGTACAAGTTAGTAAATGACCCATATTATAAGAATAAGGTCCACCTTGACCAAACCACACTTAGGGTTTTTCTAACTTCCTCTACTGATGTTTTCCCTATGCTTCAGAATTCACATTATCCTACTATAGATGCTTCCCACAAATCTGTGAATGTGGAACACATCCAAATTGAATGTGTAGACCCAAATAACCATTATAATATTTTGTAGCCACTATCCCAAATGCACATACATAACTCCAAGAAATAAGAAGATACTTGCACTCACCAAATTACCAGACAACAAATTTTATTGAATGACCACCTATTGGGTTGTCACTAGTCAATGCATACAACATAGGGATATTTTTCACTGTGGCCTTTCCCACATTGTTCCCCATAGGCATTGTCATGTTCAAACAATCACGATTTAAATCAATTGAAATGCAAGACTATACCTTGCACCTACTAAGGCACCACGACAATAGATTTGGTAGGCATCGAAGATTCTACTATTACTTGTACATCTCATGATGTGTCACCATAATCAAACAACAATGTTTTCCTTTGTTAAAAAAAAAATATTGAAGACAACTTCCCCACAACCATAGCTAACCTTAGAATCCACTTGGAACACTCCTCCGGTGACATGCTTGCAAAACAATTGATGCACTTTGGGGCATATCCCCATGGAACAAGATCTTTTTGGCACAAATCCAAGAATGAACTAATATATATATATATGATTTCACAACTAAGATACCCAACATTTTATTTACATTGAGCGCAATCGACACTAAATGGCCTAAACTACATGCAATCATCATCCCTGGTAACTCACCTACTTATGTGAGAAAGCAATAACAATGGCAAAACCAAAATATTATCTCCAATCCACATTTAGCATCTTCATACATGCACCACAGGTTCATTATCTTCCATGATGGTGTCTTGGAGAAACACCTTCATGCAAAGAAACTATCATGATATATTTCTTCTCTAATCCTTCTAGCAACATTATTATTATAGCAAATTTTATGCAAACTAACATTTTCTAATAATACATGCATTTACAAGTATGAATGGCAATACAAAATATCCGCACATATTCATGATTCCATATGATTATATAATGCACCTAATATGAACATGCTTGATTGTGATAATGCAATTGAGATTGTGATAATGCAATTGAGATTGTGAAAGCTAAGTATATAATAAAATCATTTAGATGTCAATTGGGTTTAGCTTGGATGTTTGGGAGGAATGATTGTTATCCTTCCCATCCGGGTTCAATTCCCATACATGACATGTTGAGCTCATAATGAGTATATTATTGTAATGATTTCTAGTTTTTTCAATTAAATAGCAAAGAAATGTAGAAAAATAAAATCATTGAGACATAATATATCCATATTTATGTAAATTTAAATTTAAAATTAATATTTCATAATACAATTGAGATTATGAAAGCCAAGAATATAATAAAATCATTTAAGCATAATATATATACAAATGAGATTATGAAAGCCAAGAATATAATAAAATCATTTACGCATAATATATATAGATATTTCATGATTTATCATGAATGTCATTTTCATTAATAAGGAAACAAATTGGTCATATATTAAATTATAATAGTTTATAAGAGATTATGAAAGCCAAGGATATAATAAAATCATTTAAGCATAATATATGGATATTTCATGAATGCCATTTTCATTAATAAGGAAACCAATTGGTCATATATTAAATTATAAAATAATTTATTTATATAATAATTTATAAAGTCAACTTTAGATGGCATTGGTTTTTCATATATTAAATTATAAAAAAAATATATTTATATAATATGTAAATATAAAGATGACATTGGTTTCTCATATATTAAATTATTAAAAAAAATTATTTATATAATATGAAAATATAAATTCAACTTTTGTATCGATTGGGTTATGCATAGGATTTTGTTTCTTTGTCATTGTTTTACATTTAAAAAAAAATATTTATATAACATGAAAATATAAATTCAACTTTTGTATCGATTGGGTTATGCATAGGATTTTGTTTCTTTGTCATTGTTTTAAATTTAAAAAAATATATTTATATAATATGAAAATATAAATTCAACTTTTGTATCGATTAGTCGATTAGGTTATGCATAGGATTTTGTTTCTTTGTCATTGTTTTACATTTAAAAAATATATATTTATATAATATGAATATATAAATTCAACTTTTGTATTGATTGGGTTATGCATAGGATTTTGTTTCTTTGTCATTGTTTTACATTTACCTTGTATACGTAAGTTTTATATTTTAAATCAAAATAATGTTTCATGATTTAATATAAATATTATATTAAAAAAAAATTAATAAAGTTATTTAATATGGATAGTATTTTATGAATGCATTTTTATTTTATTTTAAAGATTAATAAAATTTATTATAATTTACTTGTTAATTGGTAATGAAGATTTTTATCATTGCTTCTTATTTACAAATATGAATTGAGTCATCATTGTAAAAAATAAAAAAATTTGAAATACAAAATGAAAAAAATAACAAATCCTTCTAATAAAAAGACCTCATATTAAATAAAAATTAGTGGGCACAAAAAATATTTTAGAAAGGGATCTAGAATATAATACTTGGTAAGAACCTTTTCAAACTTTCCAAAAAAAAGATGATACAAATATTATTAGGACTAGAGGGTTATACTTTTGATGGTGCTTTTGGGAAAGAGAAGAAAATATATATATGATAACTTGAATTAAAAAAACCAATCCATTTGATTTTATTGAATAATGCAAAGTAATTAATGAAATTAGAATCTTTTTATCTTTCAAACACTTTATTAATCAGATTAATATTAAAGTTATCACTTAAAATAATAAAAAATAAAAAATTAAACAATGTGTAGGACCCCTCCCCGGGTTTAGACAAATATTGTAAAGTAATGAAGTTGACCAATAATTTTTAGTCCATCAACTATAATTCAAAATGCATACAAGATTTATACTATCAAATTTAAATGTCAAAATAACTTATAAATTATTTATTTAATAATATAATTATTATTTTTAAATATACTATATAATTAAAAAATATGTCCATGTCCAACCACATTTATAATGACATGGACCGTTATGCGCTTGTAGGATCCAAAGGACTTGTGAGAGCTCGTACACACTAGGATATATATACGGGGTAGGACCCAAAGGACATGTGTGGGAGCTCGTACACACTATATATATGTGTGGAATTTATTATAATAATAATCGCATTTAACAATAAAAGATAAAAAATAAACTATTCAGCCTGAGTGCTTTGGCTCATGTAAATTTCCAATTGAGTAAAATATTGTTATAAATTTAAAAATAGATTATTTGCCTTGAGCATATTCATTTAGCTATTGGCTAAGGGTGGATGGTTGTGTCTTTCTTAATTGCCTTATCTTGAATAATATTTAGTGATTGTATTATATTCACATTGTCTATAGCCATTTCTAGATTCTTTTGTTTTAAAAAAAACTGATATTTTATTATATTTTGAATGTCAATTTTTTATAGGCACATAGTTTGTTGAATTAGTGGTAGATTGGTAAGGTTTGAAGTCATGTTCAAGTTCATCTTAGTTACAAATTTGTAATTGTTTTAAATATATATAGATTGACATGAATTGTATAAGGGTTAGAGAAATAGTAAAGGAGTGGTGTTATATACAAAGGCATCGATGTAGTATAAGTTTATGTTTTTTTGCATTTTTGGTTTTCGTTATTTAAAAAAAAATTATTGACTTTTAAAAATGAAAAGATACTACAAGTGTCATCTTTGTTTATGTCGATTTGGTATCTTTTTTTTGTGTTGATTGTATGTCTCATTCCACATCATTCTACATTTATGGGCATACATTTTTGTTAATTTTGGATTTTTTTGTGTTGCTCATTATCTTTCTTTTGAGTCTCTTTGTATCTTATTTAGTCCATTTTGCATCACTTTCCTCCATATTTGTGTATGGTTGTATCCTAATGTGCATCTCAAATAATCACTTCTAAATCTCCCTTGCATCGACTTTCTACACCTTAAGGCATCTTTTTTTATGTCTTAGAATGTCTTCGTGCATATTTATCACATTTGCATCTAATGGAATATATTTTGCCATGTCCTTTTCTGTGTCTAGTTGTTTCACATCATTTTTCACTTTATTTGTGTCTAGGTACATCTAATTTTGCATCTCATTAGGTATAGGTGTGTCATTCTTGCATCTTGTTTGTGTCAATATTTTTTATTCCAATCTCAACAACTCATCAAGCAAGAAGAGTGTGGAAAGGAAGGAATAATCAATGTAAATCCATCTTAAACATGGAGTTATCAAGCATCGAGAGGGATCCAATTTCTCAAGGTGTAATTTTTTTATTATTATATCATTCCATGTCAAATTTTACATGGTGTATGTAAAAGTTTTTTTAATTAAGTTGAATTTTTTTTATTATTGTTATTTTTTTTAATTAAGCTGACTTTTTTTTAATGTAGCGTAATCTAACATAATGCTAACGCCTTAACATCTCCCCCATACTCGATTGTAGAACACCTAGGATTGTGTGAAGTGTGTACACGTGTGTAGTAAAACATATGATACATTCACGATGTGTTTCTACTTGAGAAGATTTGCGTCCATCAAGCTCGACATACACAACATCCAACATCCGAGCAGGAATTAGTACTGTGGTTTGCGAGAGCCAAGTTAACTCGGCTCATCTCTGCTGTTGCAACTCGCCGTGCGAAACCCTTAAACTTGTCACTTGTTTGATTCTTGTTGCAGTGAGAAATTTTTGTACCCTCCGACATTATAATTTTCATCTTTCGTATAAGCCCAGATTACAAATTTGTATTGGAATTACATTACACCTCGAGCACATAATCAGAGGAAGAATTATTTAGGAAGCCAAGGGCCCAGGCTCCGCCTCCGGAGACTTTACGGTCTATATATATATTTTAGACTCGGTTCATCTCCCCTGTCACAACTGATTTAGAGCTGTCGCTTTTTTCCAAGAAGAAAATTCATTCAAAAATTATATTAAAATAATTTTCCTTTTATATACACACAGAGTCATTTATACCAGTCTACGCGTACAGAAATCCTAAAAAAGTAATACCTCTTAATCCTAATACCCCTACCTTGTTTGCTTCAAACAAAAACTTAGGCTCTCAAACTAACTATCGAAATAATGATGACAAATCTCCCCACAACCATAAAAAAATCATGGGTTATATTTGCATGCTAACAACAAAACACGTGTTTTCCTAAAAATCTCATGCATCTCACTTCCCCACTAACTTCAAGGTTGATATGACTTAGATAATAATAATTAAAGGACTTGGGCTTAAGATAAATTATATTATTTTACTCAGCCCCCTAAGTTCCCTTTTTTAAATCTCTTGTGGAATCGTAGTGCCATATTTTTGTCCTTCTCCATCTACAACTTGTGGTGTATGATTTTATTATTATTTGATGTACATTTACATATTACATTGTTTGGCCCTCATCAATTCACCATATACACATATATACATTGTTTTTAAATCTCTTGTGGAATCGTAGTGCCATATTTTTGTCCTTCTCCATCTACAACTTGTGGTGTATGATTTTATTATTATTTGATGTACATTTACATATTACATTGTTTGGCCCTCATCAATTCACCATATACACATATATACATTGTTAATAGGATCAAAACTTGGGGTGTTACATGGAGGACTCCACTGGATGGATCCATTCTTATTCTTTTAGTTTGCATTTTCAATGTACAAACAACGTTGTGGAATATGAGGCTCTCATTCATGGTTTATTGTAGTCTAAAGAAATTGGCATCCAAGATATTATTGTAAGAGGGGATTCAGAGCTAGTGGTCAACCAAGTCAAGAAGAAATTTACCCTCAAGAAAGGGTGCCTCAAGGCATACATTCATAGAGTTTGGGATTTGATCAAGGACTTTTGATCTTTCAACATAGAATTTGTCCCAAGATAAGAGAATCAAAGGGATGATTTGTTGGAATTAGAGGGTTCATTTTTTATACACATCCATCCCTGCTAGGTGTTGCTTTCCATATTCACTAGTCTTTTAACTGTTAGTGCCAGATAACAAGGCCTTTTGGATTTTTTTTGAAAATGAGGAACATATTTCCAAATTCCTTATCATGGCTAAGGGGATTGAGGAGAACAATCACTTGAATGTAACTCTTGATCTTGAAGTTGGAGGCCCAAATCATGACCATTATGATGTAACTAGAATATTAAATTTACAAAGTAATGTTCTTCCCAAGGGCTTGGTGTCATTGAAGTATTCACGCATCAAAGATGATTGAATGTAGGAGGGGACACCTGTGGATAAGCATTCTCTTTGAAAAGCCAAGGAAACAAAGAAAATTAATATTGGCACTAAAAGTGAGTCTAAGTTTTTGAATGTAGGGACCTATTGTGTTGGACAAGAGATAGAAGGCCATGTGTGATTGTTCAAACAATTCGGGGATGTCTTCGCATGGAGTTATGGCCACTTAAAAGAATATGACAAGACTATCATATAGCAGGCCATAACATTGAAAAATGATGTGCTACTGGTCAGAAAGAAGCCAAGGAGAATAAATCTAGAACTGAAGACCCTTATCAAGATAGAATTACAAAATATTATGGATGCAAGAATCATAATACCCGTTAGATATTCATAGTGGGTTGTTGAACTCATGGTGGTGTCGAAAAAGAATGGTGAAATTTGGTTGTCTGTGGATTTTTGAGATTTAAACCAAGCACCCCTTAAAGATAATTATCCACTCTCTAACATGGAAATGTCATTACAACAAATAACTAGTTCAATGTTGATGTCCATGTTGGACGACTTCTTAAGATATAATCAACTTCCAATGGTTGTGGGAGAACATCATAATATTAACTTCACAACCCCACACGAGACTTATACTTATCTCCAAATTCCATTTGGATTGATGAATGCTAGGGTGACCTTCCAAAGATCCATGGACCATACCTTTTGTGAATTGATCAATAAAATGATGTCCAATTACTAGGATGACCTCATTGTATTCTCCAAGATTAGGAAACAACATCTATTGCATTTGAGAGAGGTATTTGTGAGATGTAAGAGGTATGACATATTTTTGAATCCCAAGAAGTGCCTATTTTTTGTTACCAAAGGAAAGTTGTTGGGGCATATAGTTGGAGAAAGAGGAATATACTTTTATATGGAAATAATCAAAGCAATAAATGAGATTAAACCTTCTACTGATTAAAAAGGGTGTCCAGTCCTTTTTGGGGAAGATAAACTTTGTCCACAGGTTCATCCCCAACTATGCTTCCATCACAAGACCCATTAGTTTCCTATTAAAGAAGGACATTGAGTTTGAATGGACCCCTGAGGTGCAATAAATATTCACAAATATTAAACCAATGACCATCGATTCCCCAATTTTGGCTAGCCCAAACTTAGAGAAAAAAACATTTTATATTTTTTTGCCTCCAAAGAGACCATTGTTGTAGTCCTTACCCAAAAGAATCCTAAAGGGCATGAGATGTTAGTATCTTTCATAAGCAAAGCATTGCAAGATTATGAGTTGAGTTATTTCCGAGTTGAGAAACAAGTGTAAGCCTTATTGAAAGTGGTGAGCCACTTTAGAGGTTGAACACCAAATTGATACAATACTATCCTAGGTCATTGTATAATTGAGAAGCAATACTTTGGTTGAAGGAGAAAGTCTCCCATTAGAGCTTCCATTGTTTGAAAATAACTCAATCACATTGCACCATGCTAACTTTGATCCACATACTAGGAAATTTTAGATTGGGACACTAAGGTAAAAGGGAAGAAGCTCTTAAAGAACCATTACATCTCATTGGACATTAAGGAACTAGGAATGAAATGAGCCCTTCGGTTACATGATGTTACCATTAGAATTCTTAGGGACTCTGTTAAAGAGAAATTAGATGAAAATACCATAATTAGATGAAAATACCATCTTGAAGAGGAGAACTGTTGAGTTGGAATCTACATTAAAACCTAGACCATTGTTCACACCATTGTTGGCCATAAGAACCCTTGAAGAATAATGAGAGTAGAATGCAGAGGTAATTTCCAAAATGACGAAGGCCTAGGAATTATTGCACGGAGTAAGAGAGGCAGTTGCTACCAACATTGAAGAAAATATGAACTTGTTGATGGATCTTTGGGAGTTAGTAAGTAAATATTCTATCCTCGCCACTAAGATTACTTCTTTGAATAATAGTTTGAAACAACCCTTGTAAGATGAATAATAATTCTTCAATTGTTATGTTGACACCTTTAGCAAGGCTTTGATAGACATGAATGACCACAAAAGGCACTAAGGGAATCTCCCCTCAAATGTGATACTCAAATAATCAGAGCTGTTTGAGATGTTAGATTGGATGTTTCGCAACAATTGATTACTACTTGTGATGTATTGTTTGATAGAAGGGATAAAGTAATTTTCAAGAGTGCTGATGTAATCAAGGACATAGGCAGTGTTTCAAGTGTTTACCAAAAGAAGATCTTCACCAAATAAGAATACGATTTGAAGTTGAACACTTTCAAGATGATAAAGATGATAATAGACTGGGTCAAGACCACATCTGTGTCCGCACCATCTAAGAAACATAAGAAACACACTGTTCCAGTTTTCCAAAATTGACTCTTTTCCGGACACTCATTTCAGTGATGCATTAATATATTTCACTGGCATCTCAAGTTCTTATCCCCTACCATTTCAAAGCTAAGAAGAGCTGCTTCCGAAAAGGTTGGCTTTTTGCCTTCGAATTGTAACATCAAACTGAAAAATCTGAATCCGTTTGGTGTGCAAATGTGGTTTGGACTGAGAAAAAACATGGGAACGTATTTCCCCGCTCTGTTTGGGATATGGGCATTGGCTGTGACTTCCTTCTTCTCTATTTATTGCCTTGCCAGTTCCAACCATCGTTTCCACTTTGTGGGCACAGAATCGGACGATCCATCAGCCTACAGTCGTTTTAGTGAGATAAAGACGGAATGTAGCTCTGTTTTAGCAAAGGCTTCAGTGCTGCATCCAGATCGGAACCGAAAATATATGATTGAGAAGGAGCTCTCTTTTGTAAATGGGGATTGGAAGCAACACAAGGGCTCTGCTCCTCTTATGCCATTCACCATAGGTGACTCCAATTACACGATACCATCTAGGAGAAGAAAATCCAATTATACCGAAAACTATTCGCCAATCAATCTGACCTCATTCTGGATTAAAGGTGTGGATCCAAACAAGGTCTCTAGCAAAATGGTGAATGTGAGTGGGATTTTACAGTTAGCTATATCCACAAATCGAGGCATCTCCTACGAGCTTAGCGGAGGCAAAGGATTTTATAATTATCCTGGCTTCACTTCTCTTACGATTCTTCTCCAAGGAGTCTACTTGGAAGAATCGAAGAACTCACAAGAAGAACGGTTGTTGTGTATGCTGGGCAATACCCGTTTACCATCCCGTGGGAAGAATGCTGCAGATCCTTGGGATTGGTTTAAAAAATCAGAGTCACAGTCCCCTACTCTGTCAGAAGATGATAGAATTTTGCTGCAATTGCGCTATCCGAGCAAGCTTTCTCATCCAATTATACCGAAAACTATTCCCCAATCAATTTGGCCTCATTCTGGATTAAAGGTGTGGATCCAATCAAGGTCGCTAGCAAAATGGTGAATGTGAGTGGGATTTTACAGTTAGCTATATCCACAAGTGGAGACATCTCCTACATGCGTAGCAGACGCAAAGACTTTAAGATTTATCCTGGCTTCACTTCTCTTACGATTCTTCTCCAAGGAGTCTACTTGGAAGAATCGAAGAACTCACAAGAAGAACGGTTGTTGTGTATGCTGGGCAATACCCGTTTACCATCCCGTGGGAAGAATGCTGCAGATCCTTGGGATTGGTTTAAAAAATCAGAGTCACAGTCCCCTACTCTGTCAGAAGATGATAGAATTTTGCTGCAATTGCGCTATCCGAGCAAGCTTTCTCTGACTACCAGGGAGATTCGAGGAACACTGACAAGCCTCAATCGGCACTCCAATTCAAGCTATTTTGATGAAATTGACATCTCTTCTTCACAATTGGCTGCTCATTCGAATTATGAATTTGACTCCGACAGCCTGGTGACAAAGGCTTGTGCTCCTTACCAACATCCAGCCGATTTCCAGTCAAAAGATATTAAAATATACCGAGGGAAGCAATTCTGTTCAGCTATAAAGCAAGTGATGGATGGTCTGCTTTTGGATGTGGTTCCCACTTGGCAGTGTAATGGCACAGATGCCTATTGTAGCAAGTTGGGCCCATTCATTATGGATAATAAAGTTCATGAAACTAATGGCAGTTTTGATAACACAAAGCTTTGTATACAGGATTTGATGTGTACAGAACTATCTAATTCAGGTATTGCAAAAGTTAGTGCGGTTTTTCGAGTTCTGCCTCCTTCACAGGATCAGTATTTGGCAAGTGAAAGATCAGGTCTTAATGGCTTAACATTGTCCGCCGAGGGAAAATGGAACTCATCTTCTGGTCAGTTGTGTATGGTGGGATGCCTTGGATCCATCAAGAATCACAGTGCTTGTAATTCTCGAATCTGCATTTACTTGCCCCTTTCACTTTCAATAAAACAAAGAAGTGTAATTGTTGGCAGCATTTTCAGCATTGAGAACACTGCAAATTCCTTCTATCCTCTCTCATTTGAGCTTTTATATCCTCGATATTTGCCCCCAGATGTGTTAAACAAAATGTCATACGAATACAACAAGACCATATTGGCCCAAATGGAGAAAGATGAGACTGGAGGTTTTGGCAAATCATTCTTGAAGTATCCCCAGAAAGGACCGGGCAAGACAAGACAGAGTTTCTCTGTTCTAAGCGAGGATCTCTCAGTGCAATCACGGGGCATGTTTGACCCGTTGTCCAAAGGGAATTTTGTCAAGAGCTTCATAGGCTTGGATGTTATAGCCATTGAGGAATTTGTGGGAGTTGATTGGGAACAGGCCTCATACACTTCTGTCATACCTGAGGAGGTTAGGGAATCGCATCATTCAAAAGGAGCAGAGGAGGAGAAGTCCTTGAAAGTTGCTGCACAGCTGAAACTGGAAGGAAATATTTCAAAGCTTTTTCTTGAGGGTCTCTATTATCCAAGAGTGGGTAAAATGAACCTTATAGGATGCAGGGATGTTCGAGCTACATGGAAAGTTTTGCATGATACCGGGGATCTCCAGGATGGTTTTGATTGCCTCATTGAAGTGAAAGTGGAATATCCACCTACAAATTCCAGGTGGTTCATAAATCCAACCATGAGCCTTTCAGTCACAAGCCAGCGAACAAAAGACAGCCCACTTTTCTTTAGCCAAATCGAGATCCAGAGTATTCCCATTCTATATCCAAGTCAGATAGAAAAGATCATTTCTCGCAGAAGTGTAGAACTCGTGTTGCATATATCGACACTATCGATGATGATTGGGTGCATTCTCAGCCAATTATTCTACAGTCGAGAGAAGACAGAAGTCGCTCCATACATCTCTCTTGTCATGCTGGGCTTTCAGGCCATTGGATACTGTATTCCTCTCATAACAGGTGCAGAGGCCTCGTTCGGAAGGATGAAATCTGAGCCCGAGGATAATGGGTTTTTTCATCCGACTCAGAGCCGAGGGTCTGACAGGATTGACTACATGGTTAAACTGCTACTGTTGACTGCATGTCTATTGACACTAAGACTGTGCCAAAAGGTTTGGAAATCTCGTATTCGGTTGCTGACAAGGAGTCCTTTAGAGCCATGGAGGGTGCCAAGTGATAAACGAGTGCTTGCTATTTCCTCAGCTATACATGTTATGGGTTTTCTGATTGTGTTGATTGTTCACAATGTGAAGACCAGTAGCAATGCGCGCAACCAACATGAATGGGAGACTGAGCTTAGGGAGTATGTGGGTCTGGTACAGGATTTCTTCCTGCTTCCTCAAATTGTCGGCAATACTCTTTGGCATTTTGAACGTAAACCACTTAGGAAACTATATTACATTGGTATCACTGTTCTGCGGCTCCTTCCTCACATCTATGATTACTGGAGACCTCTAGTTTCCAATCCTTACTTTGCATATGGATATGAATTTGCAAATCCTAGCTCAGATTTTTATTCTAAGTATGGAGATATTGCTATCCCAGTGACTGCTGTGGTGCTTGCAATTGTGATTTTCATCCAGCAAAGATGGAATAAGCATACACTGGGTCGGGCATTGAGATTAACTTCAAGTAAGATGACACTGCCTGGAACAAGGACGTATGGGAGGCTGCCATCAAAGATATTTGAAGCTGAACTTGTCTCTGGTTGCACAGAGAGAAGCTAGGTGCATAGGATGAGTGGGGAGAATCAACAATGTAACGTTTATAAATAAATGAAGTTCCGATCCATAATGTAAGAAAAAGAAATTGGAAAAAAAAAGGACTACTACTATTATATAGATATAATAAATAGGAATAATCAGTTTACAGACTCCAACCAACTTATAGTAAAGTGGGCAAATGGAAAATCTAGAGTGGAAAACATAGTTCTTATTCCATTATTAGATAGAAAAAAGAGGCAAGAGCCCAATTCTCATCTCTTTCCTTCCAGCATGTATTCAGGGAACTTAACTGCAAGGTTGGCCATCTATCAAAAAGCACATTAAAGATATAGGAAGGTACGATGGAGGTGTCTGAAGTCATAGGTGGAAATGTTCAAGCTGTGTCCTCTCTTTCCATATATTTCTCATTATGTTGAATACAACAAATGTTTAATAGGTAAGTGATGTTTTAACTTTTCTTAATCAAAGAGCCAGCATTTTTTTTTGAGAGTGTTGGAAATAGCATTGCATATGTATCTCTGAATTCAACTTAAAATATAAATATATGTTATTTTAAAAATATCCAGAGGTCTGTGTCTCATTTTTTTATCTCTCCGAGTGTTTGATATATTAGAGATCAAGTTGGATCCATGCTAGCTTAAATTCACAAAACAATGACCATAACAATACCAATAAAGAAATTAATTAATGTTAAATGGCTGTTTATAACCAGACTTAGAAAGAAAATTATTAGTGTTATTCTTTTTTGTTTCTAAAGGTTATTTGAACAACAACCCAGAATTGGATGAAATTGCCATTGAGGGATTCTACAATTGCATGCAAGAATATGCAAATGCAGTATCCCCACTGCTCGGAGAGGAAATATTTATTCCATGACTGTTAGATCAGCGATAATTCTATACTATGTTGGACTGATAATGCTTATGAAAAGAACATTCATGGGAAGGAAACATGAGTCTAATTCTATTGTTGTTATGCTAAAGAAAAAACTTTATTTTGTTCCTATTTTCTCTTTTGATTATGCATTCACTGCTTGAGTATTAACTCTAATGCCATGAGCCGTGGCCATGGCAACTTCTCTTAGCTGATCGGACTAGCTTCTTGCAAACTAATTGCATCTTCTTTTTTTTAAAGGAAATACAACTTATATTATACACAATCAAATATGTACAGACAAAAGGTGCAGTTCCCTTAATGTAGTCCGCACTGCAATGATTTCCAAATAAATACTCAGAGATACAATTTTAGCATTTTTGGAGAGCTTGAAGAATACAATTGATTATTTACTAATTGCATCCTGTAGGCAAAAATGCATCTAATTATCAACTGACGAGTTTTTGGTTAGTATTGCCTCTTCATATTTACTATGCTTGTTTATATTAAGAATACTGACCATTGTAGCTTTTTTAAAGTTTTTTTTAGTTCTAAATCCAGAATTTACTATTATATTGTTAGGGTTTTGGTTTTTTCAGGTATCTTGTAATTATTAATATTTCAAATGTATCCATGGAATTTTACATAAGTGAGATACGTTTTCTGTTTCTCAATT
This sequence comes from Picea abies, assembly GCA_900067695.1. Lineage (NCBI taxonomy): Eukaryota > Viridiplantae > Streptophyta > Pinopsida > Pinales > Pinaceae > Picea > Picea abies. Next base: position 6,660 of record CBVK0100142208.1, on the reverse strand, counting down.
TTCCACCATCCAGTCTGTGTCAATTACCTAGTAAGACAGTATTGTGGAGACTATACGTAGTCCATTGAATAATATATGTTATTTTCCATGACAATTCTATCATTCTCTCTACAGGTCGTAAGGCGAGGTACCCAATAATTGTACCTTAAAAGATGTCCTTTTAGTTATCATATTAAATAGAACCCTTTGCTGTTATCTGGTAGCTACAGCTCTGAAATAGCGGTTAAAGTACTTTGAGCAAGTTCGTCAAATACAAAAATTAGTGCTTGCAGGTGCCAATCCTCGATAAGTTAGAGACACTGATTGATTCATGGCAGCTCAAAATAATAAGGGACATATCTATTTTTCATATACCAGCACTGAATTGCTTCATGGCATCCCAAAACAATAACATTTCTATATTTCATAGACCAGCACTGAATTGATTCATGGCAGCCCAAAATAATAAGGAACATTTCTATATTTCACAAGACTACTTATCATCTATATTTCATAGGCAAGCGCTGAATTGATTCATGGCACTGCAAAACAATAAGAAACATTTCTATATTTCACAAGGCTACTTATCATCTATATTGCATAGACACGCACTATTTTGATTGATGGCAGCCCAAAATAATAAGGAACATTTCTATATTTCACAAGGCTACTTATCATCTAAATTTCATAGACAAGCACTGAATTGATTCATGGCACTGCAAAATAATAAGAAACATTTCTATATTTCACAAGGCTACTTATCATCTATATTTCATAGACAAGCACTGAATTGATTCAGGGCAGCCCAAAATAATAAGGAACATTTCTATATTTTACAAGGCTACTTATCTTATTGGAGAGGTCTCGAGATCTATTAATTTTTCTTGACAACATACTCCATGTTTCCTCTTTTTTACAAGATGCTCCATGTTATCATGATGGGTAAGTACACCATTCTCTCATCTGAAAATATTACAATGAAATGAAGTATGATATATGGATAAAAGTCAAGGAAGATGCCTTTGGTTAAGAAGTTATAGGTGGCAATATCTGTTATGTGAAATTTGTCGAGGATTTGGAGGTGAATGCGATGATTGCCATAATTTGAATTTTCTCTATTGAGACAACACAAAATGATCTATAAACAAATAGCACAAAATGATCTATAAACAAATAGCAAGGAGGCTTAATTGGAAAAATAGCTAATTATTGCTAAGAATCCACCGTCAAAAAATGACTAAGTATAGCCAAGGAGGCTTAATCAAAATTGGCTAAGTGTTGAGAAATAGCTAGGTGAGCATAATGACCAACTACTTCAAAAATGACACAAGGGTGGTTAGTCTTATATTTGTTGTTTGTCCCTTGGAGCTTTGAACAATCATGAGTATAATGAACAACTATTTTGCAAATAATACAAGGGTCGTTAGTCTTAAATATGTTATCCGTTTCTTGGAGATCCAAAGAGTGGTGAGTATAATGACCTACTACTTCTCAAATGGCACAAAGGTGGGTATCCTTAAATTTGTTGTTTGTTCTCTTTTTAGGTTGTGTTAGACCTTGGTTGGGCTTGTTATTGCCCCCAACCTTAGTTCCTATTCTTATGCTTGGATTTCATCTTCTTCTTCTTGGATGATTCCTTGGTATTACTCTGGTTTGGAGAGACAACTCGATAGTGCTGAGGTTGAGAAGAAAGAGATGGATCAAGTCACACATTTAGTGAAGGTAAGGGGTTCTTATTGGATTGAGATGGATCAAGTCACACATTTAGTGAAGGTAAGGGGTTCTTATTGGATTGGCTTGGAATAGAAAGAATCCAAACAAGAAGACTTAAAGTCATGTTAGATGGTAGCCATGATGGGTTCACCAACATTTCTAAGTGAAGGAAAAATAAAAGGATTCCCCTATTGATGGTTCTCTAGGTTGCAATTTCTTGAAATATCGTCCAATCTAGACTAAGGTAAGGTGCTAAAATATGTCAATTTGGAAGGGGTGAAAGTCTATAAAGGAAAGTGATTAGGTAACAAACTAAAGGGTGCAAACCTATGGTCAATTGAATAGATTAGGTCCATCAAGGAAGAATAACCACTATAAATAGACTAAAGAAACCAATTAGCTACCAAAGGAGAAGTTCAACTTCGTAGCCTAGGATTAATTAAAACCAACATGTGAAAGGTTGATTGCAAAGGTCCATGAATAAATTAATTAACTACTCAGTGGAAGTTTACTAAGAATGAAGGTCAACTTAATACACTAAGAATTGGACACTAAACTATGTATTCATAAGAAATGGTCACGAGGGAAAGTTGTTGGTCAAATGCACATGTTTGATTCTATAACATACCCAACACCCATGTTGAGTCTCGTCACTGCAAAAAATGACTTGGCCTGCTAAGTACAAATTTAAAAATGCCACATGCATATAAACGAAAACCAAAGGGCAACAAACCCATAAAATCATAGCAAAATAACTTTTTGATTTACTTATGCATATAACAACATTTATAAAAACCCGAATGCATCCAAAAGACCATAGAGAAAACACACACATCATTCATATATTCACATACACAACAAAATAATGATAATAAACAATAGAGAACTTGTTTTTTTATAAATATAACCAACTGGCTACATACGAAGGATGAACCTCCCATCCATAGGCACTGTTGCTCCAAATCTCAATAGCAAACCACCCCTGAGATGAGGCTATGAGTCTACAAGGAGATCTTCCCCCTGGTTGTCCACTCTCCACTATCAACAACCCAAATCCAGGCTCTACTCCTATGACAGTTCCAATCCACCAGTCTCTCTTCCCCACAATCTACACAACCCAAAGAATGCACCCCCTTCACTGCTCATAGTCCCTCATGATGTATCATTAGTTTATCATGGCTTCTACTACACTTGGTTGGCCAAGAATCTCTTAGTTGGGGACTTTACTAACTCTCAATTGTTTCAAGAGTGTTCACAACAACCTTTACAAGGCTCTTGATCCATTTCCTCAACAAGAAACACACTACAGGCTTATAGCCTGTTTTACATGCACATATGCCTCATTTCTAGCATAACACACTACCAAACAATGGCTTCCTTCAATCATATCATGGGTGGTGCTCTTTCTAATGGATTCCTTCAATCAAATGCACATGTTTGAGTCTATAACATACCTAACACCCATGTTGAGTCTCGTCACTGCAAAAAATGACTTGGCCTGCTAAATACAAATTTAAAAATGCCACATGCATATAAACGAAAACCAAAGGGCAACAAGCCCATAAAATCATAGCAAAATAACTTGTTGATTTACTTATGCATATAACAACATTTATAAAAACCCGAATGCATCCAAAAGACCATAGAGAAAACACACACATCATTCATATATTCATATACACAACAAAATAATGATAATAAACAATAGAGAACTTGTCTTCTTATAAATATAACCAACTGGCTACATACGAAGGATGAACCTCCCATCCATAGGCACTGCTGCTCCAAATCTCAATAGCAATCCACCCCTGAGATGAGGCTATGAGTCTACAAGGAGATCTTCCCCCTGGTTGTCCACTCTCCACACTCAACAACCCAAATCCAGGCTCTACTCCTATGACAGTTCCAATCCACTAGCTCTCTCTTCCCCACAACCTACACAACCCAAGGAATGCACCCCCTTCACTCCTCATAATCCCTCAGGATGTATCATTAGTTTATCAGGACTTCTACTACACTTGGTTGGCCAAGAATCTCTTAGTTGGGGACTTTAGTAACTCTCAATTGTTTCAAGAGTGTTCACAACAACCTTCACAAGGCTCTTGATCCATTTCCTCAACAAGAAACACACTACAGGACTATAGCCTGTTTTACATGCACATATGCCTCATTTCCAGCATAACACACTACCAAACAATGGCTTCCTTCAATCATATCATGGGTGGTGCTCTTTCCAACACTCATCTCTCCTTTTGTTTCCCAAAATCTACATGTAAAAACTGTCTCTATTTCCATACAAATCTCCTTCTTCTCCCTTGCTTGCTTCACTCTTACTCTTCCCAAAGATGATTGCACTTTAGTCCATGCTCTCTAATAACTATGGGATGTGACCACTCACACCCATGCTTACATGAGATTAATGATTTTCCTTGGGAATGATCAACAAAAAAATAAAAGGTTTACACAATGATAATAATTTCAAGAATGTTACATAATCCTCCTTGGACCCCTCTCTCTTGTGGAATCATAAGACCCCATCATTTTCATCCCTCTCATATCGCAGCCAGTGATCACTACTTTTTTATTAATTAATTCAATGCACATAATATACAATTTGTCCCCCCAACCATATTAATCAATATGGGCTCTTTGTCCCAAACATCTTGGCTCACCATCCTAATTCACATTTATATAATTACATTATAATTGTAGGGATTAAACAAGGGATGTTACAAAGTTGGACAATGGGTCAAATTCCATGACTATAACCATACAAGAGAATAAATGAATCCCTCAATATTTTCACCATGTCCTCACTAAAATGTTTGCACCAAGTGCTTGTTGTGAGGAGGGATCTCACACTTTCATAGCTTGACCCATTGCTCAAAGCCTTTGTTATATGTGCCTCCTTGTAACCACACTTGCTACTAAAGGACTTCTATTTTAAATTGTTCAACTTTTGATTTTAAAATTTGGTTGACCTTGGTGTGTTTATTAAACAAATCCTACCTCCAAGGTCCCAACTTACACTAAATGTTGGTTTATTTTTCTAATGAGGTTTACTTTATTAAGTGATTAGGGTAATTTTAGAGTAATATGTTTTGTGCCATGAACTAAACTTGTAGTCTTTTAAGGTGTGTTATGTATGCAATGTAGTGTTTGAAATCATTGAAATAAAAAGAATTATTGAAAGTAAAATGTTGAAAATTAAATTTTGGTAGTTTAATCTAAAATATCCAAGTAGACAAGGAAGCATTCCTATCATTTTTTTAATTGTCATTATCATTTGAATCACAAGGCGAAGAGCATATTCCAAATGGTGGAGGCTCCAAAACCTAAAACTTAAATTCCCAATAATTTCACTTTTTATTGTCAAATCACTAACAACAAATCAAACGACACAACAAATGAACTCTAATGTATCAAATTCAAATAATTGCATGGATCAAACTTGAAAGACTGATATTGAATCAAAGAAACATTTAAAACATTACAAAACTAAGAGTCTAACCAGTGAGAAAACATGAGAATTAAATCAATAGGAAACTAAAGCCATAAGGGAAGCAAATCCTTGGGCACTTTAACTACCTTTTGTGTGGCTTTGAAATCCTCTCTACTCATATAGATAAAATCCTCTTAGGATAATATAACCGGATGCCTTTCCAAGACATCACAAACTATCAAGTTTATCAGTTCATGGTGGGCCAAGGCTTCTTCATTTCCCTTCTTCACCTTAGTGCTCATCTTCCTTAGGGACCGTAGTAGGGAATATGGAATGCTAAGGTTTTCCTCAAGCCTTTAGTTAAATAGGTTACTTAATTGCTAAAGGAATTTTTGAAGTGATAGGCATAAAACATGCTTAGCCAACTTTGCATGTAATATACTTCAAGATGTGATAGGCGACCTCATCCTAGGGTTTAAGAAAACTTTCCCTTTTCACTCCATTTTTGTTCCTCTCAAGCTCCTCATAGCTTTGGGAAAATAGTTTTTTAGAATTTGAAGTTGGCTTCATGTCCTCTTTATCCCATGGAAACCCCATTCAGAGTCTTGAGACACTGTTGATCACAAGTTCAACAACCTGGATATCCATATCATTCACATAGGTGATATAGTCTTAGTTTTCGATGTTATAAAAAATTGATGCAAATTCCATAGACACGTTGTCATCATATCCATGTATCCTATTGAAATACTCTATGCAATTGGAATGATGAAAATTTTCCACCAGTTTAGGGTTGTTGTATACCCTTGAAGTCATAGTAGGTTCTCTCTTATTGAACCCACCCCCCATCTTGTAGTTTGATGTGTGGGTTGACTATGTGGTTGGTTTCTATTGGTTAAATCATAGTATGACAATGGGAAAAACTTATGCTTCAATACCCCAAATTTTGGAATAGATGGTAATATACAAGAGAATTTTGACAATGGCTCAATACTTAACCTCTAAGAAAAGTCTTGGTGAGAAAAACAAAGTGAAAGACTTGAGAGTTTCAATCACTATTGAGTAATACCACATTAAAACCTCTAAGGATAGGTGATGATAGAAAAACTATAAGTTTTCCAAATTCCGAGACTGACTCCTTGTGAATATTGTAACAACAAAATTCAGGTTTTAAATTCTTTGAGGTAATACTTGTGAATCAAGTTTTCAACCTTCCAAACAAAGATAGGGTCCCACTTTTCTTTTGGAACAATCCTATGCGAACAAATATTTTTGAGGTTGACTCTCTATGAATATGATGGTAGAAACACTTAGGTTTTCAAGTCTCTGAAGAAAAATCAAGTTTTCAGTCTTCCAAACTAAAACATGGTTTCACCTTTTTGAGATAGTCTTCTGAGAACATAGATTTTTGAGCATGGACGATTTTAGGGGCTAAATTTCTCTCATGGGCTAATTTTCCACGGTTTTTCCAAAAATCAGATTCGCTATTTTAAAAATGATTCGCCCAAATTCTATAGGATAAAATT
>CBVK0100142189.1:0-10103 GCA_900067695.1 Picea abies | reverse complement strand
ATGGTTTTTCCAGATTGAGCCGATTTTAATAACATTGGGTTAAGGGAAACCTAGTCAACATTGATATGTAGGCTGGATAACCCTCTTGGAGAATCTTCCCCTACTTATGTAACCTTGATAACCCTCTTGGAGAGTGTGCCCTACTTATATGGATCCATAACCCTCTTGGGAGAATTTCCTATCTACTTGAGTGGTATAAATACACCACTCAAGCTTCATTTGTAAATCATTGTTTTTGATTAGTGAGCTAAGGCTTTCTAATATAAATTATCTAAGATTATAGGCACCCAAATGTTGTGCTATGCACTCTTGTTCCTTGGCTGGATTTTCTCTCACTTGTGTACTTGATCGTCCTCTTTTTAATGCATTAATGGACAACGCCAGTGCATTGTTTTAGTGCCGGTTTATTTATTTTTGATGGATTCTTTTGGGTTGGTGCTTTTGGTTCAATTCTATCCCCTCTTTCTGTTTGTGATCTCAACATGGTATTAGACCAGGTCTGAACCTTTCCTACCTACTTTGCTGCTGTTATGTTTTCTTCTTCTCTGTTCATATTGTTGTGATAAGATTTTGGTGTCTAGAAGAGAACCGAATTGGAGGAATATTAGGGATTCTTTTCATGGGATTTTTGTTTGTTGGAAAATATGTTTTTAGTGTTGTTGGAGCCTATTTTATGCACTAATTATAAAGATCTTGTCTACTAATTTGAGTGCCTAAACTAGGGTCTCTTATTGGTTGTTCATGTTGGTCATTTTGCAACCAGGTGATTTATTTCATCTTTTTATTTCAAGATTGATCTGAATTTTTTGGCTAGTGGCATTGCCCTAAGGAAAACATGTTGGAAGATTGGTTGTTGTCATTGATGTCAACCCTAGTCATTGGTTTTGGAGGAAAACATGTTGGAAGATTGGTTGTTGTCATTGATGTCAACCCTAGTCATTGGTTTTGGACCCCAAAGTTGATCAAGGAATTTGGACATGAAGGACACTGCACATGAAGATACAACACCCGTGGATGGACAATATACATCATGTTGTTTCCAGTGATAGGTGGCACATCATGTGGATCCTCATGGTTGAGGAGAAATGATTTTTTGAAGATGACAATGTGCATTGAAAAAGAAAGTACTAGTCGACCATGAAGATAATTAAAGAGAACAATTACAAAATAAGAAAGTGCTAGGTCAACCCTAATGTCAAAAGGAAGTGTCATAACAAGTATAAATACACATTGAAGAAATCTCATTTTAATCATCTAAGAAGAAAAGTTTGAGGAGCAGAGTTGTACGGAGGAAGCCTCAATTAGAGCTGTAGGAGTAAGGAAGGGCAAAGGTATTGGTGTGAGGAGGATTTCTAAAAAAATTCTAATCTGAGGGGTCCTTGCTGGTTTCACACTAAGTGTCCCGTGAGGCACTCATGGGTTGCATAGCCTCTGTCAATCAAGGCACTGGTAAAGTCAAGGAAAAAGGTTGGAACAAGTTGCAATAACATCTCTTGGCATTTGGTTCAGGTTTGTGTGTAATGGTTATGTTTTGGTGATGATATTATCAGTGATATGTTAATGTAAAGATTCATTATCTTTTGTATAGTGTTGGGTGGAAGGAAGGGGAAAGGATATAGGGTTTAACCCTCCCTTGAAATTGGAAGTTGTAGCTTCCCTTAATTGGAGGTTGACCCTCCTTGGAACTTGGAAGAGTTATCTTCCCTTGGAAGTCATTACTTCCCTTGAACAATAACTTATGATTACTTCTCATATATGGTGCATGGTGTATTGGTGTATCTCTTCTACTATTCTTCATTGTTTATTGGATATTATTCATTGCTAATTGGATATAAATTGAATATATAATTTGGTTGAAGTATAAGTTGAAAAAGTGTTTGAAATTGTACTTAATACCGATTCACCCTCCTCTCAGTATCAACACAAAAAAACTAGGTTTTTGGGTGATTTCTTTTCTAGGGTTTCATAGGTTTTGTATTAGGGCCTAAACCCATCTTGAAGGGCTCATTACAACAATTGATTCCAAAGTTTGTTTGGACAATCACTTTTAGGGTTCACTTTATCCTTTGGTCCAAAATTTCTTGTCATCATGTACATGATACATGTTTGTATATCTTCATTTAGGGTTTCATCTTTATACAATGGTCGTGCTTCTCTTCTAGGGTTCCTTGGGTATCTTTAAGGATTTTTACCTTATTTAAAAGAACATAACTTCCTTTGTAGGGTTCTTCCCTCTCTTCAAAATCTTGGGCTATCTTCTTGTTCATTATTTGCAGTGATATTTCTCTAGGGTTGTGTTTTTGTCTAAGGCTTGTGTTGCCCTAAATATGAAACAATAAATTGTATATTTCTAGGAAGAGGTGGTGCTATTCCATTCTTTGGTCTATATAAAGAATTCCTTGAAGACTTTATAGATCCTTCTTCTTCGCTGAACCTGCTGATCTCAGAATGGCTCATTTCCCTATTCAATAGAGTTATTGATATATGGGAAGATTTGATACAATTGTTTTTATATGCAATCGTTGTCACATGAAGAGTTGTGGCTTCAAATTTCTATTGACTTGTCTTCAAGGGATTGAAGAGCTTGTGGGAGTAACAATTTGTGACATATATTCTAGATGATATTGCTGACACAATTTACAATGCACATCTACTCATGCACTCCGCGTATGGGTTAGATCTATTGTTCCAAACCCTTGATCAAGGTATGGCTTCATTAGTTATACATTTCAAGTTTTTTGGATCAAATACATGGGCCCATATTTTTAGTTTTGTAGCTCGGTAGGTGTCTTAGCTATGCCTATGTGTCCTAGTCTAACTAATGGACACATTAAAAGACCCAAATCAACCTTAGTTATCTTATCCTAAGTCTGATTTAGGTAATCAACAATTTTTTTGTTTTGAGTGGATTGTGGGGCCCAGGATGAGGCCTAGTGGGGCACACCTCATGGGCTTGTGAGTGGACTGTGGGGTCCAATTAAGGGGGGCTGACCTCCTTGGAGCCTTAGAGTTCAGCAAATTTATGTTTTTGAGTGGATTGTGGGGCCAAGGCCTAGTGGGGCACACCTCATGGGCTTGTGAGTGGACTGTGGGGTCCAATTAAGGGGGGCTGACCTCCTTGGAGCCTTAGAGTCTGGATTGGTACACAAATCAAGATAACAAGGTGGTTGTTGGAAGGATAAAGGAAGGGGTTGAGGGTGTGAAGGATGGACATTATCATTTGTGAGGTTGAGCAAGTAAGAGGAAGAAGTGAGCCCAAGCAGGGGTATAAATTGTTTTTTCCTCTTGTCATGGAATAAGTGAGCCCAAGTATTGTATTTCCTGCATACTTCTTCGACAAAGAGCTTATCTGATGTATAAAATGGTAATATGAAAGGTTTCTCCTTACTGCCAAATAATCTAGTTACAGTAAATTCTTTGAACAATTCATAAACCCCTTTTCCAGAGAGAAAGACAGTTGCTTCCAGGGATAACCTTGATGTACTCTGTCCAAATATTAATTTTTTGAATTCTGAGATGAAATTGTTATAAATTGGGTAGAAACTATATTGAGATTTATGTTTGTAAAAAACTGAATACCATGCATATACTGGTTCCAACTTAAAATCAACATTCTTTATCCCATGGAAAATATTCAAAAACATGGCCATAAACAATGGAGAAAATGAGGTAAGAAGTCATATAGAATTTTTGAGTCTTTTTGAGGTTATTTAGTTGGAAAAAAATTTCACGAGATGAGATAACCCCAATCGATGATAACTTTTTCATGTAGGGAATAATGCATATCATATATAACATTTCTTGATACAAATATAGTAGATTCCAAACTGATAAAGTAGGCAAATAACCATGCAAATTCTCTATACGGGCATTTTAACAAATTTGCCTCGATTCTAGAAGTACCGATATTACAGTTTGGATCTTCCAATTAGTTTCTTAGAAATATGTTGCCTCCCTTGTGTTGCTTCCTCACTCTTGAATCACATAGTTGGTGTAGGGAGTCCTAGCATTTTAGAGGATGTTGAAGGAGATAAAGAAATGGGTTGATGACCTTGCGTTTGAATTATCCTTCGTTCAGAGATGAATTTATCTGTGCACTATTGAACAATCTCTTTCATGCCAGTTACCTCTAGAGCACAACCTGCTAATGCTATTCATGAGGTATAGATTAGGTTTGTTTTATTCTTGAAAGAGACTTGTAGTAATTATATGCCCTGGACCACTGAAATTGTTGATCTTCACGACACAGTGTGGTCACTGTATCTCCACAAAACATTTCCTTCTTCTTACTTGACATCTTTTTTGTTTTTTTTACAAAGGTGGTGCTACTGTCGATACTTACAAGTTTGCATTTTTATTTTATTAAATTCTACCACGTATTGCCTTGGTAACTCAATCAATCGTAGATCATGCTTTAAATGTCATCATTTGTCATGGGATTTGGATTTGTTGCGACCTTTAATTGTTGTGTTGCATTAATAACAACATTATTCTTTTACGAGTGGCATATTATGTAGAAGGGGGTAATAAATATGATGGGAAGTGGTGATGTGATGTTATGATGGACAAAAAATATTAAGTATGAAGGTGCAAAATGATGTATGGGAAGTGTGAAATATGTAACACAGAAATGCAGAGTTGTGGTGTTGCAAACCTAAATGCTTGTGAACGATTTTGGGAAAGGTTGAGAAGGTCTGCATTGGGATTTCAAATTCAGTTAAGTGTTAGGAGAGATGTGGACTTGCGGAGTTACGAACCTGAGGACTCAACACAAGACTAAAAGAGAAGTGCCTGAGTTTGCATCTTCTTTGGTGTAAAATTCGACTAAGTATCAAAAGAAAATGAAAAAGGAAAACACAACCAAGTGTTTTGATGAATGCAAGTTTGTAGACTTGGTCATTTAAAAAGGTTTGACAATTTCTATGCATATCTGAATCCACATTTTTGAAAAAAACTAAGTATAAAAGGTGAAAGTGAATCATAAGATACTCAGAGATAAAAGATAATACATATCAATAGCGGGAATGTAGAACTACAGACCCGTGGTTTTTAGATTTGTGTTGGCCCACTCTGCATTATTTGAAAAAATGACCAAATGATTGGAAATTTATGATACGAGAAAATAAAAGAAAAATAAGAAAAAAAAGTGTAAAAGAAATCCTGAGCATGGCTAAATGAAAACACTATATTGGTCAAAAATACAGATCAACATCTGGCTCCAACTTTGGGAGAGTAACCCCTTGTGGGTGGTTGAGAACCCAAAATCATGTTCTATTGGGCCATGGAGTCAAGAATAAGAAAAACAAACAAAAAATATACAAAAATACAACAAGAAAGACTATGTACAAGGTTTTTGACTAATGGGGAGTCAACATAAAAAATGATTTAGATGTTTCCCATTAACAAGCAACGACTGAATTACACCCTTAATTTCTTTGAGGAGGTATGAATTATAACCAATTATTTTTTCAATTTGGTATAAGCCGATCCATAGAGCTTCAAAATTTTTATGGGACGATGGTTTCTCTTTTTCTTTTCTCCAAAGCAAAACTAATTGGTCTTTTTGAAAATCCTTTGAAGTTGTACTTTTATCAAAATACTTCTTGAATGTTTCTTGTCTCTTTTTCATTGCTAATACTTCCTACTCTCTTTGTTCCTAGAGTTGTAGAAGTTCATTATATCTTCTTTGCATTGGTGATTGTTTCTCATATTCATCATTAATGACCAATGTTAATGCATTCAATTCCATGTGCAAGGGTAATTTTTATTCTTTCCCATATACTAAAAAAAAGGGAGAATGTTCAGTTCCTTTTTGTGGAGTAAGTCGACTTGCCCAAAGTGCATCTATCAATTTATTATGCCAATTCTTGTGGTTAGCTTCAATAGTTTTGTTGATAATATGAATCAATGTCTTGTTTGTTGATTCTGTCATTCCATTTCCTTGAGGATAGTAATTAAAAGATTGACCTATGACTATTCCATATTCACCACAAATTTTTGTGAATTTAGATCTAATAAATATTGAACCATTGTCAGTTATGAATTTTTCTGGCACACCAAATATGGATAGTATGTTTTCTTTGAGAAAATGGATCAATTGATCTGAATCTACACTTCTCAACGCTGCTGCTTCTTGCCATTTTGTAAAATAGTCAATTGTTGTAACAATATATGAGTGTACTTTGCTATATTTAGGATTGATCAGACCAATTACATCTAGACCCCATTGAATAAATGGTTGCTCTACCATAGATGTTTGTAAGGGTATAACAACCCTTTTCATTTTTCCTGAGAAATTTTGACATGGAATGCATTTTTGAATGAATTCATAGGAGTCTTTAAATATCATTGGCCAATAGAAACCAATGTGAATGATTTTATGGGCTGTCATCACTGGTGAAAAATGTCCCCCAAAGATTCCCTTGTGGGACTCTTGAATTACTTTCATGGCTCTGATGTGATCCAAACATCTTAATAGTATACCATCAAAATTTCGTCTGAACAATACTCCAGACACTAGAACATATTTGTTTGCTTTTATTTTCAAAGTTCTTCTTTCTGTTAAAGACATTTCTAGAGGAAATTGACCTATTTTTAAATAAAAGATAATGTGCTTATACCATTCAAAGTTCTCCAAAATTGCTTCTTGAATTACAATGTTAAATCTATCAACATAAGAAGTATTTACAGCTTCAATTCCTGTCATGAATTTACATAAAGCTTGTCCTCATGCAACCTTTAAAAGCTTAATCTCTATGTCATATTCCTGAAGCTTGGTCAACCAATTAGCCCATCTTCATTATTTGAGTTGTTGGTTCAAAAGAATCTTAACTGGTGAATGCAGAACATAATAAATAACATGATTTGAAATAATGTATGTTCTAAAATGGGCAATTGCATTCACAAGTGAAAGTGATTGTTTTTCAATAGGTGAATAGGTCAATTCATAATCATGCAATGTTTTACTCATAAAAGCAATCAATAACTCTTCTTGCTTCTGTTTTTTCTGGGTAATAATCAAAGCAACAATTTTTTCTAAAGCAAAGGAATACAACATGAATTCCTTGTAAAAATCAAGACTTACAAAGACGACAACAATAGTAATGGCAAGCTTAATCTCTGTAAATTATTTTTGAATTTATGGTGTCCATTCAAATTCTTGATCTTTCTTTAACAACTTGTTGACGGGTTTGACAATGGAAACATAATCAGGGATAAATCGTGTTACAAAATTTATCTTTTCAAAGAAATTTTGGACCCCCTTTATTGAGGTCGAGGGTTGAGGCCGTTTATTGCTTTGATTTTTCCAGGATCAATGTATACCCCTTCCTTGCTTACAACATGGCCTAACAAATTTCCTTCTGTTACAAGAAATAAACACTTCTTTGGATTCAATGATATTCCATATATTCTAATTTTCTCGAAAATATGTCTAAGATGTATGAGGTGTATCTCTCTTGATGGTTAATTCATCTTGATAATCAACCATGAATTTTCCTACAAAATATTTAAAAGCGTGATTGATGGCCCTTTGGAAGGTGGCACCTACATTTTTTTTAATCTGAATGGAATTTTGATATAAAAATACGCTCCCCATGGTGTTACAAATGTTGTTTTTGGCCTATCGTCCTCTGCTACAATAACCTGGTTGTACCCTGAAAACCCATCTAACATTGACATCAATGCAGACCCTGTAACTTGCTGAAGAAGCATTTCCATATTTGGTAGTGGGTAACTGTCCTTTATACTAAATTTATTAAAATCCCTAAAATAAACACACAAGCACATCTCACTAGTATTTTTCCTAACCACTACTGGATTTGAAAGCCAATCTGAATTTCTAATGAGAGAAATTATGCCAACTTTTTCTAATTTCTCAATTTATATTTTTACCAAAGGATTTATCTTGGGGTTTATTATTCTCAACTTTTGTTTGAAAGGTTTTACCCCCTCTTTCAGGATACGATATGTTGGAATATTGATTTATCATATTCCTTTAAGTCATCGTAACTCCATGCAAACACATCTTGAAATTATTTGAAAAGATGAGTGTATTTGTCCCTCTCTTCTGTAGTACAACTAGTACCCAAGTTTATATAATTTGGTGATTCATGAGTACCAATGTTTATGTTACGCGTTTCTTGGAATTTTCTAATAGAAGGATTTTCATGTGGTTTTGAAATCTTGGTTTGTTTAAGTCATCGTAACTCCATGCAAACACATCTTGAAATTATTTGAAAAGATGAGTGTATTTGTCCCTCTCTTCTGTAGTACAACTAGTACCCAAGTTTATATAATTTGGTGATTCATGAGTACCAATGTTTATGTTACGCGTTTCTTGGAATTTTCTAATAGAAGGATTTTCATGTGGTTTTGAAATCTTGGTTTGATCATCTCTCGTAAAGAGGGATTCCAAATTGACATATTTCTTTGGAGAAGGTTTTTTTCTTTGCTCGTGGATTTTTCCTTGCAAATTATGAGTCTCTTCTAGATCTTCTTTAGTTATGGTGTCATCATCTATAAAAAAATTTACCACATGTTCATCATTCTCAAAAACTTTTAAGTGTTCTTGATTATCTGGAACTGATGGTCGAAAAATAGTTTTCACTTGATAAATTCCTTATTGTTGTAAATCTTCAGTATTAAAAGGGATGCAGTAACTGCCAATGCATTAGATTTTTGATTCTTATCCCTGGGGATAAATGATATATTGAAATATTTGAAATATTCCATGAGCTCCATCACTCTTTTGGCATAGCATTTCAATTTCTCCCTTTTGACTTTATACTTTCTTCTGACATGATTTATAATCAATTCAGAATCATTAGTGACTACTAAGTGTTCAACCTTCATTTGAATGACAATGATTATTCCTTGAATTAACTCGTATTCAACTTCATTATTAGTGCACAAAAATTCAAGTCTTATGGAATGAGGTTATATAACAAATTTAAGGCTTTTGAAAATAATTCCAGCTCCATTTCCCGACTTAGAATATGCACCATCAAAAGACATTTTCCAATATCCTTGGAAATAGTCTTTTTCTTTTGTCTTTTATTGAGTGCAAATTTGTTTTAAATCAAAGACAACATGCTTTCCCATTCTAGCATTAAGATAATTCCTCATTAGTTCATTTTCCTTTCTTCTAAAGGAAAAATGTTTTCTTATTTCTCTAGGGACCCTTACCATTGTTCCATATTTATTTGGAAACATCATACAACTTCTGTCATTCATGATATAGCCCCCAACCATTTAGGACCAATCCCTACTCAGGACAACTCCATATGCTGGAGGCATGTCTATCGAAGGACCAGATCTTGTCATTGAGAGGGGGGTGGGTGAACCAGTGACAAAATAATTTGATCAAATTTTATTTTGTTAATGCAATCAATATTTTAACACAATATTTATCATGGAATCCAATTGGGAAAAACCACAAACACTTTTCTATTAACTGCAAAATTCTGTTTTACAAGTTACATAGAAGGAAGATGTTCTTCCTCTTAGATCAACACCCACTGATCAGGATGCACCCACACCCTTGTTCACCAGCACCAACTGGTAGGAGGTTGCAACCCCCTATTTAGTCAGCTACAACTGACAAGGAAACACCTACTCCCCTGTAGGATTCAACCTTCCCTTGCACAACCCAACCACCCTTAATTTCTGAATCTGGAAAACTTCTATATCATGTCTTGACTACTCCTCTCTCTTTTTTGTAATTTAATATTCAATGTATCTACTACAGTCCAATAAAGGTCTTCTATATCAAACAATGAATTGCATAAATGCTGCTCTGTCTCCTTACGTTATTGATCTTCAATAATACATTGTCATGCACACTTTTCTAATTCACTTCTCAACATATTTATAAGCCTTTAATATTTTCAAAACAACTCTTCATAAACAACATGTCTGTTCATTTAATATTCCATAACCCATGTTTTAAGTAACACAGTCATTAAAATGATTTTTTATAACCACACATCATTTTAACAACCATCTAACTTGTTCTTCATAAATCGATCATAGGTATGGATTGATTTAATTTTTAACTCGATTCCAAATCTTTGCAAATACTACAGAAATCGAGTTCTATTGAG
>CBVK0100142175.1:0-11887 GCA_900067695.1 Picea abies | reverse complement strand
AAAATTGTTATTATAAAAAAATTATGATCTCCAATGATAAGCATTCTATTGGCTTTAAATTTTTATGGATACAAATCTTCCTATTGTTATTTTTGTCAATATTTCGAAAGTTGATTGCTATCAAATTTTAAAATATTACTTCATTAGTTGTGGTTTTATTCAACATTGGGGGCATAATTTTATAAATATTTTCAAAAACAATGATAAAAGTATGTAAACTAACAAACACTACTTTAGTTAAAAACCAAATTATCACAAAATCATGTTATAAATTTAAATTTTTAATCATAAACCACATTTTTTTTGTTAATCTTACTTTTAAATCTACAAAATAAATGAACATAATCTTAGTTTTTGAATCATCATGTTAAAATATCCTCAAAAAATGTTGTATTATTAATCATGCATATCAACCAAATCATTACATTTAATTATATCAACATAAAAAGTAGAATTTCATAACCCATTAAAAGTTCAACTAGACATTTAACATTTTTGAGGATTTCACAGTTGGAAATACTTAAAGAAGATGAAACATTTTTAAATATATGCAACGACATATACATATGTTCAAAGAACAATCGTTCCATGCAATCACAAATAATTTGCAATAAAAACACATTACACATCAAACTAACTGTTAATCAACTAAATGTTGGCATGTTTAACAGGAAGAATGTGCTTGTCATTGATGGAAAGAACAACAATGAACCAAACCTCGAGAGTATGCAGCAACCAAAGCTCAAAAGAGATAGAGATAGTGCTTTGATTTTTCCATAAGTGCAACCGAGGTCCAAAAGATGGAATTGCAAGAGGAGAAATGGTCGATACCTTTGAACACTTAGAATACCGAAAGCTCAGTAGGAAGAACGACAGTGGTTGTTGGATCACCAATTCCGAATACTGGATGACCATTAGATCAACGTCCAGTGACCAGAGGAAGCACAAAGGAGAAGTACAGATATGAGCCATTGGATCCGAGTGACGAGGATCAACAGTCGTTGGATCCAAAAATAAATGCACAAAGGATAAGCCTTTGGATGAGCGTAGGAGAGAGGAATTGTCAGAGTACCAAAGTCTTGAAGTAAGTAGGGACTGTCCATCATCAATACTGACAGGTGGCGTACGTTCCTCAACTCTGGAGAAAATCACTTCAAGGATGTTTCAGTTTGAGAATTGAAAAACTTGAAGTATGGAGAGTCGGAGAGCCGAAGTAAGAGACAACCGTCATATTAGTTTGAAGTGGAAGGACAAGACAAGTTAGAAAAGCAACATCATAGAAAGATTGAGCCGTCAATCTGAGAACATGATAGAAAAACAACATTTAGTTCGGGTCTGAAAGTTGCGAGGAGGTTATTGTTCAAGGATTCTCACTTCAAAAGAATTGGCGACTTGAAAATTTGAAATACACGAAGTCCTGAAGTGAATAAGGATCCACGTCAGCAAGGACACGTGGCATAATGAGACAATGACAAGTGTCAAGTTGATTTGACATTTCATGTATGTGAAAATCACAAATCTAAGTAACACATGGCAACTAATAGGCTCATGACACATCATCAAGTGACGTCACTCCGAGAGTTTCACTTTGGGAGTTTTACTTCAGGATTTTCACCACTAGAAAATGACAAAAGCTCCGAAGTCCCGAAGTGGACACAAGATGTCGATCTGAAAGATCACTTCGAGAGAATTCTCATCTGTTGATCTATTCTAGTGGAAGGATAGCATACATTGAAATATCCAAAGTCCAAAGACACAAAAGTATCATGACCGTTGATCCGAAGGGGACACGCATCGGTGGATTGTCAGCTCTGGGAAAAAGAAAAGGAAGGTTGAAAGGTTGGAAAGTTGAGATTTCCGAACCCCGAATACCTGAAGGGATAATGATCGTTGATCCGAAAGGGACACGCGTCAGTGGATTGTTAGCTTCGGGAAAAAGAAAAGGAAGTTTGAAAGGTTGGAAAGTTGAGATTTCCGAACCCCAAATACCCGAAGGGATTGTGACCATTGATTTGAGAATACCACTCATCGTTAGATCGTGGAATCCAAGTGAAATGCTCCAGGAGCAAGCGGAGTTTGAGAATCGAGACTCCCAAAGCCCGAAAGGAAAAATCAATCTCGTCCATTGGTTTGGAGGGCCACATGTCACTTGGTCGTTGAGACTAAGGATCATGCATGGATGTAGGTAAGAAGGTAGGAAAATACAATAGATCGGAGTTGTTGATCAAGGGAATCAGTCAGAGACTGTGCGATTGAAGATCACGCCTAATTGCGGGATCAGGAGTTTCTCGGAAGTTAATTTTCTGAGGGCATGCTGCAATTGAAACCATGGTATCGGAGAAGGGGTACGTGGCAGCTAGAGGTAGATTTCGGGGAGAAAAATGGTTAATCCCAAACCACTGTTGGACATGCCTACAATAATTTTCTTATGCAAGGACGTAGCCCGAGGTCACATATGATAGGGGGCTAGCGAGAAGAGAGCTTGCACCTGCAATGACGTGGTCATGTGAAGTTAATCTCCCATGGACATATCGGAAAATAGGAAGCTAGTGCTCACCAGACCAAGAACGTGAAGCGCCTTTTGAATAGGCGTATGGTCATCGCTAGAGGTCACATGAAGGAAGGGACTTAGAAGCCAAAGAAGCCAAAAAATGACTGGTTGTAACTGCTAGAGAAGACGAAGAATTTCGACTGACAGAGAAGAAAAAGATTCTCAAGGTCACTGCCAAAGAAGCCAAAGAACCTTGAATAACGACCAGGATGATTTCTAGGATGTACAGGACATTGGTTCAGAATTTCATTATGCATGATTAATCATATTGATAGCATTGGTTGGATGGGGAGAACCAAAATACAGTGGATTTTACTAAAGGCTAGGAAAATTTTGCGTAGCCAAATACATAACCTTATGGAATACTACAGATCCAAATCAAAGGAAGGAAAATGCTAGCGTTTTTTCCATGTTCTATGATGAGATATAGGAGAAGCTGGAAAACATATGTAGAATACCACTAGAAGTGGTGAGAGAAAATAAAGGAATAGAAAATTGTCAAGCTTTAAGGCACAACATGTGGATCCAGGCTAAGAGGGATCCTAAAAAGGAATGGTTGCAATTAATATATTGTGTCACAGGGGAAGAAGTACAGTGGGATATGAAGGATTGGCCTAAAGAGTGGAAGGTGCCAGTAATCCCAAAGAAAGTCTCAAAATCTAAACAACCAGTAGAGGTTGGACCTTCACAAAAGTCAACCAAACCAACAAAAAAATAGGGAAAGTGGCATAGCGCGCAAAAGGAATAGGGGGTATCACAACAACTAGAAAGACAAAGTAGAAAAAAACTATCCCAATGGCTTCATCTCAGGAAAAGGAGAGCGTAGAAGGACCAAATCAAGGAGCATAGAATGATACCTATATTCCTATGACAGAGGAAGTAGGTGGAAATCTCCTAGATTTTGATATACCAGCTAAAACCATGTAGACAAAGACATTGCCAAGGAAAACAACAGTGTTGTAGATAGCAGGACAATGCAAGAAAATGAAGGTGCATAAGGGCATTCTTGAACTTACACTTACAGAGGATGATGCAGACTTAGTATCAGAAAAAGTGTAGGATTGCACGATGGAGGCATGGTATGATGCTGGGAAGCAGAGGGAGGAAATAATGAATAAATTGACATAGGTCAAAGATGCATTGCATCAATTGCAGATTACCAGAGTGGAGAAAAAATATCAGGCACAACAACAACAAACTTCTTAGGAAATAATAGTTCCATAACAGGAGACGGTATAGATCATAGCTATGGGGAATGAAAAATTCCATATCACCCAGGAGATGTTGTAGGTAGATGAAGCTACATTGCAGAAACCATTGAATCATATTGATCATTTGGACTTGGCACTGCCCAATATTCCAACTAAAGCATTGTACAAACTTTAGATAAGTGTCACTCAAGAAATTTAGTCAAGGGACCATGTAGATGCTACAAGATTACAGTTGGCCAAATAAGTAAGTAATACACTGAAGATGATGCTCAAGTAAGTGTAGTTTGAGAGGGATGAAACAAAGTAACATGTTGGAGTATTAGAGAAGTAGGTGGAAGAAGTATTTAAAACCATTATTGACAGTGCGCAAGGAGAGAATATACCAACAAAGGATAAAATTGAGAAAATAACACAAGCTATGGAGACTTACAGAAGCCACATTACAGAGTTGACAAAAATCTTATCACCAAGTGCTCCACTAGAAGTAAGAACACAAAGGGAGAAGGAGGCTACAGGTTATACATAAAGCATTGTGTTGATAATCCAGGAGATAACAGAGCTTTATAGTAAGAGTGCATAGTTATGGACAAACCTTCAGGAGGATGGGAAACTTTAGGAGTTGGATAAAGAAGAAGAAGGGGTAAATACCGTGGTGCAAGAATTGAAGCATAAGTATAAAATGATGGCATTAACTGACAAAATAAAAAGTGCACAAGAGATGAAGAATATGCAGGCACATCTCAAGTCCATCCAAGTAGAGAAGAAGTCAAGGCAGGCTCAGTTAGAGCCATTACAAGAAGGCGCAAAAAAAATGCTTACTAAGATTGACACAACAAAGGGTTAGATTGAACAAGTTGTCTTGGAGAGAAGGGAACTATTGAAGGAGCATATTACTGAGAACAATGTGGAGAGTATAGAAAAAAAGAAAGAACATGTAAAATCTCAAGTTGAATCAATTTTAGGCAAGTTCCAGGTGCTTGCGAAGTCAATACAGGAAGTAAACACTACCAAAGTGGATCAAGATGAGCCATAAG
This sequence comes from Picea abies, assembly GCA_900067695.1. Taxonomy (NCBI): domain Eukaryota; kingdom Viridiplantae; phylum Streptophyta; class Pinopsida; order Pinales; family Pinaceae; genus Picea; species Picea abies. The sequence continues at coordinate 7,091 of CBVK0100142175.1, read as the reverse complement.
TGAGTATTAGGGGCCTATTGGCACATGAAATTTTGAGGAAAAGAGTGGTAATTAATGAAGGCAGTTAGGAAATGGACCAGAGAAGGAGTGCACACCGAAAAATAGGGAAAATCAACACTGAGAAACCTGGAAAGTCAAAGAAAGGACAAATAATGTGGATCAATGAGGAAAACAGTTGGATTTTGGACCAGCCGTGATCATGGAGTTAGAAAGTGGACAAACCTAATCCTCTTAGGGTTAGTGGGTTAGGGTTTTGGTCATTTTTGTAATATAAATATGTTGTGAGATAGCAGATGGGATCATTATCATAGATAGAGAAGGACTGATAGACTGCGCGATCCAATATCAGTATTGTGATATAGATAGAGAGGTGTGAGTAGATAGATAGAGATATTCATTGTACTTGAGGGTAAGGTTACAAGATATGGAGCTTAGTGTGATCTTGTCAGCCTCAAATGTAATGCACACAGTGATATAAACTTGATGAAGAATAATAAAAGAGCGAAGACAACCAGATCCTTGTGGATATAGCCTAGGAAGGGTGAACCACGACAATTTTTTGTTTCTGTGTGGAGTGTTTATCCTATTTCTTTCTATTGTTGGTTATGAATAGATTAATTTGTCAGTAGTAAAATGAAATTCACAATAGATTAACCAGGATATTTACTGCAGAATAAATCTTAATTGAATGCAACTGATTACAGAATGGTAGATCTAGATATAATGATGTGTTATAATAATAGATCTAATGTGTTTTAGGTAGAAAGAATGGCTCCCATCTGTTATCACTTCCTAGGGTGTTTGTTGCTCCCGCTTCGCTCCGGTGCTCTCGTGAGGTCAAGACCAAGACAACACAAACCAACCAAAGTGAAGATAGCAAAATATGTTCAACTATCAACTTATGTGTATGATCAAGGAATTACACAATAAAGTGAGAGTGACTTTATGGGAAAAGGACATGCCACTGTATCATATTAATTGAAAGTAGGAGGAGCCTGAGTACACCATCATGATGACCAAAATCATGGGTAACACCATCCCCACATAATCCTCCCTTCCAAGATTGCACACAACTAGGTCCTACAGTCACCCATAAGCCATCTTGGGTGAGACTGCATAGTGCACTATGTGTGCAATGTTTCCTTCTGGTCTCCAGAAGGGTTGATGGTTTGCAAGGTTTTGTTGGAAACCTAAAGTAGAACCTAGGTCAACCCAAAAAACATCCAATAGAAATGCAGGTATCTTCGTTGGGGCTATGGATGCTCATTGGTAGTGAAGAAAGGCCTATCATGTTGGTGTGACTGCACCATAGGCTATGGATGCTTTTTGGAAGTGTAGCAACACCAAGACTATGAAGGAGGATTGTTAATGTGTATCTTTATGCAATTACTCAATCATTATATTTTCCTCATAAATAAATTTATTCTAACCATTTTTTAGCTATAATATGGAAATCATACTTCTATATTTTTTGAGCCTTGGGTTGGAATAAATATCAGTTAGAAATTTGACATTTGAGCCAAATTGATTGATAGGGTTACCCTTGACAACCCCTAAGTGGATTTTAAATGGAGAAGAATATTTTTATCATATCTTGTTCCTATTTTCTTAAGCATGTTAATCTTCATAATTGTTAGTAGTGTTGTTACTTCTATTATAGATTAATATTCATAATAGAGAGAAAATGTTCTATTGATTTATTTAAAATATCACGTATTTTATTAGAATCATATTTTCTTAGGAATAATGAGTTTGAACCCAATTATAAAAGGCATGGGATCTACCATTATTTTGTGTCTCGTGAGGAAACAAAATCCCTAGATGGAGCCTAATGTTGTAACTTTATTTAAATTTGATAAATTTAAATAAAGTTAGTAGTCTCATTTTGTGTTTATTAGGTGTTTTGTTTTTATAAATAGGTTAAATTTGAATTTGTATGGTTTGAATTATTTAAATTTTGAATAAAATTAATAAAACTGTATATTATATATCCATTTTACCTTATTCTAATAATTTTTCCTTTTGAATAAATGCATATTAGATCGAGCTTATTCAATGGTCCATGTTTGATCAGACGCAAGATCGATGACATGGATATAATTTCATCCCCCGAAGTGCACCAGACATTGGGCCACTGAGGGTCGACTCAGACACATTTTTGTCACTTATTCATTCTATTCTAGTTTCATCGGGTCACTAGAACGACTGGACACCAGAATATTGCGAGCCAACTTTAGTCAAAACACTTTTTTGTGTTGTTTCCACCAGGACCAATTAGTCACCAGGGTGTTGGGCTATCTACACACTAGAGGATTTCCATCCACCAGACGTCGGTCTAACTAGGCCACTGGACCAACCAACAATCGGGAAACCATATTTTTGAGATATCAAGGACCACCAAGCAATGAACCATCTAGACTGTGCGTTGTTGGGAGTTTATTTACACTAGGACCATCAGAGTACTGGGAACACCAAAGTACCGGGACATTTGAATATTGCACCACCGAGGAATGTACATCACCGGAGTGTCAATTCCTCCGACCACTAGGTCACTGGAAGTGATTTTGCCAAATATTATTTCTGATATAGGAGATACCCGATAGTATTTGCACGTCAACATTGCATCATGTCCCATATGAGATATCAAAGTCTTGTTTAACAATTATGTTTTGGCCTTACCTTATACTTGATATCTTATAAATTTGACACTTGAAGTTTCGATATCAGATATCAGATTCATATTGAAGCCAAACTCTCATACATTTGTCGATGTCTCGATATCTGGTAAAATGGGCTCCATGACTAAAAGTTAACACTTTCGATATCAGATATCAGATTCATATTGAAGCCAAACTCTCATACATTTGTCGATGTCTCGATATCTGGTAAAATGGGCTCCATGACTAAAAGTTAACACTTTGTGCAGAGTTTTGTAACTCACTTGTTCACATTCAAACTATGTGGGAGCGCCTTTGCATTGTAAAATCATTCAAAATAGATATCACGATAAATTTTGGATTAACCTTTATCCTGCAAATCAATGGTTGATATTTCTTGCTGAGATTCATCCACTGACTGTTAAGTTTTATGGCTTCTGCAGAGTTAACATTGGGTATCCGACAAACAAGAATTTAATAGGAAATGTTGAAGGTCAAATAATTATCATATTTATATGCATTGTGATATGGTATGAGGTGGTGCAATGAGTTTAGATTGAGGGATATATGGAAATGTATTTGACATACATGTCAAATATTATAGCAATAGATTTCTATTTTAAAGGTTGGGACAACGCACCCATTGAGGGGTCGAACCATCCCTTCATCCCGATCCAAAATCTATTTTCAGAAATAGTTGCATATTTGGTGGCATGGCTTCAGTACTTAAGAGGCATAAAAACATCATATGAAGGCTTGGTAAAAGGGGGGGAGAGGTTAGGAATTCTAGCAACAAAGTCTACATTATGTATAATAAACACGTAGGTTTTTCTCTGTAAAATTATCAAACTGAGGAAATCATTTATTGTATTCACCTCTTGTTTATTCATATCCATGTTTCTCTTTCTATTTTCTATGTTAATATTATTTAAATCCATATCTCTTCTATATTCTATTTTTACAATTTGCAGTCAGATCATATGTGTTGAAAACAACAATATGGTATGACCACCAATGTTGTTAATTATTTGAAGAGATTGTGTAATGCAATTTTCAAGCTAGATTTGTGTGAGTTGGAGATAAATGAAAGACAATTTGTGTTACATCTAGGTTTTATCATTTTTATTTTGAATTAGGTGTTAATATAGATAAAGAGTTTCATATTATAGGAATTTGAGTCCATTTCAACCCTATTTTATGTTCCTTCAATAAAACATTTTCATACACCTGCAAGTTATTTCATAAGTGTAATAATGTTGAATTCCTTATCATGCTCATATTTTTCATTTATTCATTTGTTTGATTCATTGTTTATATTCCCACCAAACCATTATTTATTCATCTCAATTTGGTAGTGACTTCCTTTCTCACTGCTAGGACTAAGATTAATTGTTTTCCTCTTTCCTTCCACCTATCATTACCAGTTATTGTGCTATGCTGAATGAGACTTTGTGCCCAATGGAAAGGCTTTCAAAATGATAGGTTTACAGTCTTTTTATTCAGTATGCTATCATTATTTTCCTCAAGCATGTTATCCTTTTCTTTATTTATTTAAATATGGCATTCTGAGCTCAATATTGAAGATGTGTTGCTTAATGATAGTAAACAACCATTTTTATTAAATATGATGAGGGAGCCCCCTCTGGTCCAAGAGTTATCTTGTGGCCTGAAGTAGGTTTAAATATGCCTTAGCATAGTTCCTAAGGAGTCGGGAACATCTCAAGGTTACAACAATGTCAACCATAAGAGTAAATTTTTTTAGAGGGAAAGGAGAAAACTACCTTTTTTAATCATATTTTTTATTTATCTCCTTATAGGTTTACTCAAATTTCAAGTGTAGGCACTCATAGATGCATAATTAAATTATTCATCCAATGAGTACCCACTCTACATACTTTTGATAGACCCGTAGTGAGATAAACTAGAAATATATGAAAAAATGTGTTTCTTGAAATTTGAGTAAACCTATAAGGAGTTGAGTTAAAAATATGATTACAAAAATTAGTTTTCTTTCTTTCCCTTTGAAAAATCATAAGTTTTATTTTATTATTTTAACTATTATTTTATTATTTTCCTTAGGAGGCCCATGTTAGACCTCAAATTTCCCCCAATGGAGGTACACCCAAGTGATCAACACAATGAAAGGAATATTGTGAGATAGGTCTCTCATGTTGGTAGAAGTATTACTCCCTGTTGAATATTGTTGCACTGACAAAAATTCCAAATTTCTTTTGGATGCAAAGATATAGGAATTTTGTTCTCCAACTATAAAGGATAGGGCTTCCAAGGTCCTAAGGGAAAAGGAGTGTCAATTTTTTTTATCTCTCTAATATACCAAAGGGTTTCCAAGAATAGTAATCAGCCAAATATTTCATGGAACCAACTAAGGAGGATAGACCATACCCTTAGTTGTACTACTCGATATCTTGGTATGCGAGAGTGATCTCCCTTAGTGTTATTTTTGGTGCACTATAACAATGTTATAGGTTTATGTATTATTCTCCAACTATAGTTTTACATACCAAACGATATATCTCTATGTTATTTAAAGATTCCAAAACACATCTGTAGCTTGGAAAAAAATGTTAAAAATTGGAGGTGTGTTGGCTCTAGAAAGAGCTTTAATACCACTTGCATTGTTCCTTAACCTTTAAACTTGAAACATAGATAGTTATATAGAGAATATAATTGTAGAAAACCAATAATATAAAATATGAAAAATATACCCTTGTGTTATGATAATCAAAAGAAGGAAAGAAACAATTACTGGCCTTTTAAGGTGGGAGACCTTTCTCTAAGCAAAGGTCCAAATAGAATAACGCATGCCAAAACATTCCACATCCTCCTATATTTTTAAATATATTTTGAATAGAAAATCCCTAACTATTTGTGGTCCCATCATTAATGGGTACTAACTACCTAATGGGCCTTCTAAAGTGGACATTTTTACATTAAATAACTATACACTACTCTCTAATGGGCCTTATTCAAAGAGGATGGATGCATACATCAATTGACTAACTCCTAGGTAGCCTAAAGTAGGGAGGTTAGGGTAGGACCCTTGCAATGGACATGATCAAAAGTCTCATTGTTCTTCTAGTCTTGCATAGTACATAGTTCTTGAAACTTATTCACTCCCAGAATTCGTTGAACTAATCACCAAGAATTATGACCCTTTACCATATGGTGTCCTCACCTTTGATGGACAATATATATTGTTTACTATAAAAATGAAATATCTCTATACTATGTTAGGAACATATTTGGGCTCAAAGGTCCTTTCCATGGAATAATGTAAGGAGATGTATATAATATTAACTATGGAGTAAAGGAAGAATAAGCTTACCAGACTACTACCTAAGCAAAGTTGTGTCATGATATAATCCCCTCCATATCAAACCAAAGAATTCCTTCCTTGGATTAAAGAGTTCATATCTTTTTTCTCCATCATATTGGGAAGATATGATGACTCTGTCATTGATGAGGCAATGATAGTCCCTCTTGACCACTTTCATAGTCACCCAGTCCCATCCTTATGCTATGTTTAATCCATTACAACAAACATGAGGGAACAACTTTCCTATTTCATCTCTGAGAAATTATTTAGGTACCCTTCATACCTTATCTATTTTTTTTATATATTATTAAATCGGTTCGTTATCTCACCTAGGGATGAAATTTCCAAAGGAAGGTCAATCTGCTAGGTGTATTGATTATTTCTTGTTGGTTAGGAATATTGAATAGGACCATTCCTTGTTCAATTACATAAACATGTTCATGTATGGAAAGTTCTCTATAATCAATGAGAAAGAACTAACTATAATACCGAATGAAATTAAATTATATTCATATGCAAGTGTTCATCACATAAGAGGATACTAGTTCTTGGCAAAGGATTATACCATGATTAGGTTGTATGAGTCAAATATGGCTCCCTATAGGCTGTCTAAACTCCTCACACCAAAAGTTTTTATTTTGGAATACATTAGGAATTTCTTGCATGTATATGAGGTATGCTTCACAAAGTTAAAAAACAAAAGCCATATAACCTAACCCATTGTTATGAATGGTTGAGATTTTCCCAATCACAAAGTGACTAGAGAAGTAGGCAAGATGTTGGAATGAATGGAATTTCCCTTATATATGTCATGGATGTATGGTCCTCATTATGTAATATCAAAACTAAAGGGGAATGTGAGGCTTAGACCTAATGACTAGGAACATAGGCTTGCAAAGGAGAAACTGGTAAATCAACATTCCTAGATGCAGGTGAAATATATCATGGAAGCACTAGATGACCCCAATAAGGTAATGGATCAATTTTTCCCTCCACTTCTTGACTGACATGATGTCCCAAAATATTTCACTTTCCATGGGCCTAAAAATGTGGTGGTTGTGGCTAAAGATATGAAATTTACGACCCTAATTGAGGAA
>CBVK0100142110.1:0-10650 GCA_900067695.1 Picea abies | reverse complement strand
TGTGTTTTGTCTTGGAATGCATCACTGGATTCTTAGAGATACTTATAGCATTAGTATTATCACATAATATCATAATAGGCTCGTCATATTCCACATGTATGTCATGCATGTGTTTTCTTCACTGTTTCTTGAATAATTGCAACCTATCCAACTGCTTGCAACACATCTGGTCTCGATGTTGTCACATAGAGTAAACTACCAATCATCAATCTATAAAGTCTTTGATCTGCATCCTTGGGTTTATCAACTTTTCTCAATTTACAACTAGTTTGCATGGGAGTACTTATGGGCTTGTAATCTACCATTCCAAACTTCTTTAGAATTTCTTTTATATACTTTGTCTAGGAGATGAAAATACCTTTATCTTGCTGACATATGCAGATTCCTAAAAAATAAATACAAATCACCAAGTAATGTCATTTCGAGTTCATTCTGCATGTCTTTAGAAATTTTTTGACTCATCCTATCATCATCACTTTCAAAAATAATGTAATCAACCTAAACTTCAATTATCAATATACTACCTTGACTTACCTTTATGTGGATAATGTTTTCTTCATTTCCTTTCCTAAACCCTTGTTGTTGTAGATACCTATCCAATATTGAATATCGATACTCAACCAGATCCTCTCACATGGATCATATACCAAGACACCTCTCAACTAGATTTCCAACATCACCAACACATGCCTCTGCCAAGCATGTACCAATATCACCAACATACCATCACAAGATATGTGTCTCAACCATGTACCAAACCATCAAACTATACCATACCAAACATCAACCATGCACAAACATTTGTACCAAACTGTGCATCAACCATGCACCATAACATGTACCATATGCCTCAACCATCAACCATGTACATCAACACCATACCAAGTATCAATCACACACCATACCATGTATCAACCATGTACATAAACAATGCACATCAACATCAGTACCATACCATGTACCAACAATGTATCTCAACCATATAGCATATCACTCAATCATGTCATACACCATGCACCATAGGATATATAAAGCAAGTGCCATCAATGGTGTACCTAAACAGAGTACCAACATTACCAAGAGATGTATCTCATACATGTGCTATGATATGCCAAGTGTGTTCCTCAACCATGTATCAATATAAATGACAACCATACAACATGTGCCAATGCTTCAAGATCATTCAATGGCTTTGAAATTTCAGGCATTTATTTTACTGCTTCTTTTTTGTTGATTTTGACAATATTGTAAAAGTTCATGTGACTCATTCTTCTGTTCCAGAGCCAACTATCATTTTCCTTTCCTAAGAAACAACTTTATTTTCCAATTTCATTCAAAACATATATGTTGTTCAGATTCCTTATTGTTGCTGCCACTAACTTTCCTGATCTTTCTTTCCTAATTTCACATTTCTCTGAGTCAAATTGAAGTGTGTTTCCTTTATCGCACATTTGAATTACACTCAACAAATTTTGTTTCATATCTTCGACCAATAGAACATTTTATGCCATGGCATATTTTCTTCCAAGCCTAACTGTGCCTCTACCTATAATTTTCGCTGAATGATTATTGCCAAATGAATTTGATCCATCTCTTTCTTTCTTCAGAGTTAGAAACCTGTTCTTTTCACCTATCATATTCTTTGAACAACCACTGCCAAAATATCGATCACTTTTTATGTGTTGGGATCGTAGAGAAAGTGAGCATTGATTATGCTTTCTTTTCCATATCTATTTTGGTTCCAATATATGAATGTTAATGTTCTTCTTTGGTTCCCTAGGTGGAATAGTCAATCTACAATTCTTCGCTATGTTTCCAAAATTGTTTCATTTGTAGCATTCTACTTCATTTCTCAATGAGCCAAAACTATTTTGGTTTCTATTGTATGCTTCATAAGATATTCTGGGATAACTATTATTTAAGTACCCTGCATAGTTTCTTTTGTTCTTGGAATAGGCTCTGCATTTTACAACTTTATGTCCAAAATTAACACAATTAAAACAATGACCATAAAATAACCTTTGATACCTGGGAGTAGATGATATTATTTGCAATGCACTCCTTCTAAATTCGTCTTCTTGAGTCTTCTTTATTTCTGGAATGTTCTTCTTTGGGGGATTTCATTCTTCCTTCTTGAGAATATCTGCATAGCTTCTTTGTTCTTCTTCCTATTCCCTTTTCTTAGAGCTTGATCCTTTCTCATTATGTACTTGATTGTATCCTAGTTCAAATCTGTCATCTAATGGTCTTTGACTGTTGATGATTTGATCCAATATTCTGGTGCTCTTCTGCTACATATCATTCTTCTAAACATATTTCCTTAAAGAGACTATTTCTACTTCCAAGCTTCCAATCGCTTTCTCCTTTTCTTCTAACTGACTTCTAAGTACTTCCTCAATTCTTCTATATTCTTCTATTTTAATTTCTATACTCATGATCATCTTCTCTATTTCTTCAGAGTTGGAATTTTGAGATCCCTCTTTCATTTTTAACTCTTCCTTGAGTGACTTGTTTTTCTTTATTTCTTTCCTAAGTTCTTCTAATGCACTGACTAGCTCTACTCTAAGATTGACTTCGCCCTCTTCTTCTAATTCATCTTCTATTCCCATGAAGAGTACTCTTTCTGAATCATCGTCACTATCATTATCCTCCTCATCTGATGAGGAAATGTCCTCCTTTGATTTGAAACTTTTCTTGAAGAATTTCCTTTTGTTTGTTCTCTTGTTTCCCTTTTGATATTTATTTTCCCTTTTAGAAGCTTCTTCTTCATCACTATCTTTATTCTTATGAGGACATTTAGAAGAAAAATGACCAATACCACCACAATTAAAACATTTCAATGGAATAATACCTTTATACTTTCCATTTCCTTTCTTCAATTTCCTTATGAACTTAGCCATCTCTTCATCTTCATCTGAATCATCACTACAACTATAACCTAGTTTTTAATTTTTGCTTGTTCTTCTTCTTTGTATTCTTGGATTCCTTGAAAGTTTATTCCTTCATGACTTGGTTCTCCTATTGTATTCTCATTTCATAAGCTGTAAATATATCATGTAGCTCGTCCATGCTCAATGTACCAAGATCTTCTCTTTCTTCTAGGGATGATATTTTAGGATCAAATCTCATTGGAAGAGACCTTAATACCTTTTGAAAAACCATTGATTCATAAAATTATACTCCCAATCCCTTAATAGTGTTAGCTATTTTTTCAACTCACAGAAGGTAGGCTACAATGTCTTCATCTTCATTCATCTTCAATTGTTCAAACATAGCTTTGAATATTTGAAGCTTAGCTCCCTTAACTTTAGCATCTCCTTCATAAATCGTTTGGATTTTATCCCAAAGATCCTTTTCACTGTCACAATGCATAACCTTGAAAAATATTGAATCAAATAGACTACTCAAAATGGTACCTTTATCCTTTGAGTTGTTTTCGCTGAGTTTCTTTCCATCTCTGTTGGTTGGGGGAGTGTCAGGTGTTGTATACCCATGTACTATTGATTTCCAAACATCAAATCCCTATGTCTGTAAAAATATTTTCATCCTTTTATTCCATAAGGTATAGTTATGATCATCAAACATTGGTGCTCCAATCTTAGCATATTCCATGATTTCCTTCCAGTGGTTAGACTGCTTCCTGAAGGATCTTTTTTGATACCAATTGTTGGAATACTAAGAGGGGGGGTGAATCAGTATGAGCACAATCAGTACTTTTAATCACAATATAAAACCTTCAATAAATATCATGAGCATTCAATATATCATCAACACCATAATTCAATGCATAGACATCACATAAACACAATACATTCAAAAGGTAGATAAATATCCTTTCGCATCATAAGGAAATGGAGTACCATTAATCTTGGAAAACTCACAAGATATAGAGGCACTATGGGGATCTACTACATAGATGGGTAAGACCACTATTCCTCCCCCAACCATTAATTTGTTAATTAACTCATTATCTCTCTTAGGAAAGGACTGGTTGAGGACCTTGAAAAACCTTTCTTTTTCCTATGGGAGGTTTATTCCACCTATTTCTTTGGGGAAAGTTTCTTCTTCATCCCTTTTCTCCTTTTCCTCCAAATCGAACTCTACCTTAGCAGTGAAAATACGTGAAGAACCTGAGTCATTGGTGGATTTGGAAGAGAAATCTATAGCCTAAAAGATTAGAAATTGATCTATCCACACCTTCTCATCCTCTTCCAAAAGGTTTGAGGGGCTAGACTTCAACCCTATTCCCTCCATAGGGGGATTGGGTCAGGGGAGAAAATCATATTTATCCAAAGCCCAAAAAATAACACTTGCATATTTAGTAGCAAGTAAACAATTATATATAAAGGGGGCGCTTAGAGAATTGTCAACACTGGGAGGGGTTCCTCCATGAAATTCCTCATTTAATTGCAAAGGTGTGGCAAAACTGTCCAAAAAAATAGTCCTCAAAGGCTTGTTGATTCCAATCAGCCTGACATCATCTTCCTTCAGGAAACCATGGGAAAAGTATCAAAAGTTGTTTCTTTACTCAAATACATCTTTAACAATTGGATATTTACAAGTATGGATTCTATGGGTTGCTCCGGGGGATTGGCACTTGGATGGAACTATGAATCAGTGAAAGTACTCAACATATGGGGTTTTGATTTTGGCCTAGGTGTTGAACTTCTCTTGACAGATATGGGGTTGGATCTCTCAGTGATAAATATCTATGGGCCCTATCTTGATCGAGTCCAGTACTGGGAATCTATGCTAAACAAATACTTCTTCACTTTCAACTCCCTCATGATGGGGGGAATCTAAATTTCTCAATGGGAATAGCGAAAGTATTGGGACCAAAAGAGAGACTAGATTCATTATCATATTTTTTCTTGCATATTTTAGCTGGAAAAGACTTGTTATATATTCCCTCAGTAAAAATTAATCCCACTTGGAGAAACAAGGGAGTAGGGGAAGATAGAATCACTAAACGACTAAATCGTTTCCTTTTTTCAGACAAGCTTATGGAAATCCCCCTTCAAATAAGACAGTCAGTGGGTACTGGTGAGAAATCTGACCACTTTACCATTTTTTAGAAGTGGCAGGGGGAATGAAAAACCCAACCAATCCTTTCAAATTCAACCTAGAATGGCTTAAGGAAGAAAGTTTCATTGATCTTGTGTAGGCGTTGTGGGTACCTTTTTCCCCTAGCTATGGGGAAGTAGTTGTTGTTCAATTTGCAACAAATCTCAAGAAGGTTAAAAGAGATACAATAACCTAGGCTACAGAAAAGAGATCCCAAGATGATTAGGAATTATATGATACAAAATCAACCCTTAAAACTATTTATGAGGCTAGAGATGGAGAATATGCCTCCTCCGAATCAAAAGAGGCCTTAATTTATCTGGAAAAGAAGAAACAACAACTTCTGTAGGAAAGAGAAGGAATGTGACAACTAAAGAGCTGAGCTATCTGGATGGAAAAAGGGGATGAAATTACAAAATTATTCCAGGCATATGTGAAAAGTAGGATGATATCCAATTTCATTTGGATCCTAACATATAATATTGGTCATGAAGTGTCCTCCTTTGAAGGACTAGCTCAAATGGGGAAGATACATTTTCAGTCCCTTTTCAAGGAAGAAAATCAAACCATTGTTTCATAAATTGTCAGAATGGATGGTTTATTTCTAGGGTTTTTCAATGAGGAGGAAAATATAAATCTAATGGAGGAAGTAACCGAAGAAGATATCAAGGAAGTTTTATGCAGTTTACAAAATTATAAGAGCCCATGTATGAATGGTTGACCAATCAAGTTCTTTATAGGTATTTATGATTTGATTGGGAAGGATATCTTGAAGGTGGTGGAGGAATCAAGTTCATAAGGGAATATGCATGCTCCACTAAATACAACCTTCATCGCTCTAATTCCAAGATTAGATTCCCCACATTCCTTTGAAGAATTCTGACCATTCTCATTATGAAATTGTATTTACAAAGTGGTAGAAAAAATTATCGCCAGAATATTGAAGCGTATCCTTTCGACATCGATTTTTAGAGAACAATTTGGATTTCTGGAGGGTACACAGATCCATGAAGCCATAGGAGTGGCCCAGGAAGGCATACAAAACATGAAGACAAAGAACTTAAAAGGAGAGGTATTGAAGATAGACCTGTTAAAGGCCTATGACAGAGAGAGTTGGATATACATTTAGCTACTTCTAACTCATTTGGGGTTCGAAGTTCATTTCGTAAAATGGATTATGAGCTGCATATATTCAAAATTTTTTATCATGCTCATCAATGGAGCTTCTTCTCCCTTTATTAATGTAGAGAGAGGACTAAGACAAGGATGTGCATTGTCACCTCTTCTCTTTGTCCTAGTTGCAGAGGGTCTAAGTCATGATTTGGAAGATGAAAAATCTCGTGGGTTGTTCCACGGTATTTCAATATATCCTACCTTATCCTAAACCATTTAATCTTTTTTGATGATGTTTTTCTTTTTTGGGATGGACAATGGGGAGATGCATAATTTTTATTCAATATATTGGATCTTTTCAGTAGGGCCATTGGTATGAAAATTAATGAAAGGAAATCTATACTCTCAACCAATAATATGGAAGAAGAAGATATAAATTTCTACCGATCCCTATACCCTTTTGAATTAAGGGATACTATTTCAGGTTTAAAATATCTGGTGTTTCAGTTGAAGCCAAATTTCTACTTGAAATCTGATTGGACCTAGTTAATAGCTAAGTTGGAAAAAAGATTCAAATTCTGGAGTTACAGATGGTTATCAAATCCATACCTGGAAGCCATACCTATGTATTGGATGTCATTAGCATGGATACTAAAAGGGGTGTTAAAACAAATCAAAAGAATTTGCTTTAAGTTTTCATGGGCCGGTACGTAGGATAAATTTGTGTTACCCTGGGTCAAATGGAATCTACTACGATTCCCAAAATACTAGGTGGATGGGGTTTAAAAAATATTTTCCTATGTTCCAAAGCACTAGAAGAAAAATATTGCTAGCGATTGATATCTACAGAAAGTTTATGGACAAATGTGGTTATCCAGAAATGTATTCACCCAGAATTTGTAATTAAATAGATCAGGAACCCACAAAAAAAGAGACCTATATGTTTTATCATTTGGAAGGAGATTACCCATTCCTTTGCAGTTGTGGGAGATGTGATTTCTTGTAATATAGGAAATTTTTCAAAGGTTTGCATTGGATCAGATCCTCGGCAAGGTAGTGAAGGCCATCACCTTCTCCCACCTAAAATGATCCAATTATTTCACACCCAGGGATACTTTCACCTCAATCAGATTGTTGATCAGGGTCTCTCATCTATTTGGAGTCAAGAGTGCATAGCCTCAACCCAACTGGGGTTGATGGGGGTAAATTCACTACGTTAGGAAAATTACATTCACACTCTTAAATTGTACCACATTTGAATAACATATAGAGAGTTTGAATTAATCTGGAAGTTTTCCCCTCTAGGTGTCTACACTATGAAATTGGGATATATTAAGCTAAATGTTGATCAACATCTCAGAGAACATTTATGGTGGTGGAAATGCATTTGGAAAATCTAATGCCCACTCAAAGCCTGAATCTTCATGTGGTGCTTGATTCTAAATAAGGGCCCAAATTGGGACAAGATGAAGAGTAGGAAAATAGAAGGCCTGAGATGGTGCGCATTATGTAAATCATGGAATGAGTCAACAATTCACCTATTTCTTCATTTTCCCTTTGTTAAACATATATGGTAGGAAGTTTCAACTACATTGGGGCAGAAATGTAAGTGGCTTGGACCAACAATGGAGGAATCCTAGAAATCTTGGGTATCAAATGTTGCAAATCATAGTGTTAAGGTGCTCCCATTGATTGTATGTTGGGGATCTTGGATTGCAAGAAATTTGGCCATTTTCAAGGATAAAGACACAACCCTAGACTGTTGGATAGTTGGTTTTCATTGATGTTTTTGGACAGTTGGCTGTCATTTATGTCAACAAAATTAGTTTCCATTGATGTCAACAGATGTAATGGGTGTATTTGGAGAAGTCTCTAAAGTGGTCCCCTTATTGCATAGCTTTAAACATGGCCCTCATGGGAAGACACTTTGCAGAAGTTTACAAGAATACTTGGAAATATGGATAAGTAGTTAAGTAATTGAGATTCCCCATAGGTGTGGTCATGAATCCTGAAGTTGTTTGAGGAATAAGAATATGAAGCACGATGTAAATGTAGGTAACACACTCATAGATGGATAGTCATCATCATACCATTTCCAATAGTAGGTGGTACATAACATAGTTCCTCACGATTGAGGAGTTATGAGGTCATGAAGTTGGAAGCCCCAAATATGGGTTAAGAAACCCCTAAATAGTTACAAGTCATTAATTAAAGGCTAAAGTGGTTGTAACAAGAAAGCACAGGTTTCCCCTAAAGTTAAGGAGAGAAGCTTCTTAACAAAGGTATAAATACACAACAATAAGCCTTTCATTATTACACACACAAATTTATTGAATATCTTCTATGTGATCACACTTGAGCTATTTGGTGAATCTGAGGTAGCAAGTATGAGCCAATGAAGGAAGTGTGAAGGTGGAAGTTTCAAGATATCAGAGGAGAGTGATGGTTTTCTGATAAAACCTAGTTTGGTTAACCCCCGTGGGTTAGACTACTGGCGTCTCGCGAGGAACCCTTGCAGGTTGATTAGTTCTTGTCATGCGAGGCCTCGCCTGACACTCGTCTTGTTCCCACGAGGCTAAGACAAATTTAAGGGAGGATGCTAGTACCAAGTTTCTGAGGCTGAGGAAGAGATACATGTATGAAATCTTGTTTCAAGTCAACTATAGGTTTAAAGGTATGTCTATGTGCATGTTTTAAGGGTTACATGTTTGGTGATTTTATGGTACACGCTTGAAGCATGTTTTTGGTATCTTGTTGAGACATTGGAACATGCTTGAGGCACATCTTATATCCATGGAGTGAGGCATATTTCTGGTACATGTATTTGGTACATTTCTTGGTGATATTGATGCATGTTTGAGGAACTTCTTGATGATGTTATGGCACATGTTTAAGGTATATGCATTGGATGTACTCTTGGTGATGTTTGTACATGTTGATGATGTCATGGTACATTGATTAGAGACCTGTCTTGGCTATCTTGGTATCTGGTTTGGTATATGTCATGTTGATGTTATCACATGCTTGAGAAACTTCATTGATGATATCTTATTGTATATGGTGTATGACATGATTGATACATATCATGAGTGATATGGTATATGGTTGATGCATGAGACAGTACAAGTTTGATACATGGTTGATGTATGTGATATGGTACATGGTTGATATACTTGATATGGTATGTGGTTGATGCATGAGATGGTTGATGCATGAGATGTGATATGGTACATGGTTGATGTACTTGGTATGATACATGGTATGGTACAGGTTTTGGTACATGATTGATATGGTATGGTGCAAGTTTTGGTACATGGTTGATGTAATTGGTATGGTACATGGTTGATTCATGGTATGGTATAGGTTATGGTACATGATTGATGTACATGGTTTATGCACATGGTATGGTACAAGTTTTGGTACATGGTTGATAGTTGATGGTTGATGTACACGATTGATGGTTGATGTACATGGTTGATGGTTGATGTACATGGTTTGGTGATGGTTTTAGTATTCATGTGAGTGGATTTGGTTATAGTTGGTTTATGATGATATATCAGTGACAAAGACAATGATAGTGACAATGATAGGTTGGGTGATTGGTTTATTATCACTGACAGGTTGATGTGGCAGTGGTAGTCACAGGTTGATATGACAATGGTAGTCACAAGTTAATGTCATAGTGATAGTGATAGGTTGGATGATGTATCAATGAAAGTGGTAGTTACATGTTGATCAATGGTAGTGACATTTTGAGTCTACACTTATATTTCAAGTTGGAAGGATAGGGCAAGGAAAGGGGGTTGTAGCCTCCTTCCGGTTGGTTCTAGAGAACACGGGGAGTTGGAGTTTCCTTCATGTTGGTGCTTGTAAATTAGGGGGTTATAGCCTCCTTCTGGTTGGATCCATAGAAAACAGGGAGTTGGAGATTCCTTCAGGTTGGAGCCTGTAAAATAGGGGGTTAGAGCCTCCTTCTAGTTGTAGCTGGAGAATTCAGGGAGTTGTATCTTCCTTCAGGTTGGTTCCTATAAATAAGGGGGTTGGTGCCTCCTTCCAGTTGATGCTGAAGAATTTGGAAGTTGGTGCTTCCCTGAATGTATTCTTTACATATATAAGAAATCTTTATGTGGTTTTCTCCCATTTGGGTTTTCACGCAAATTCTGGTGTACTGTGTATCTACGGTTGTTTATTATGGACCAATGAATGATGATATTTATGATTCAATAATATACTAAATGCATAAGTGATAAACTATTGAATATTGCTAATAAAGTTGAAGTTTATATATACTGTGATTGAAAATGGTAAAAAGTTCTCATATTCCAATACAGACTTGATCGCAGCGCAAGGGCTCAACATTCTTTCTCATTTCACATAGGAAAAATATTTGGATCTAGTTAGGGATGTATATGATGTCTCTGTGGGCACTTATAAACCATGGGAATTTTTCGATGGGGCCTCTTAGAACAATAA
>CBVK0100142041.1:0-19384 GCA_900067695.1 Picea abies | reverse complement strand
TCCAACACTTATCTATTTTATGTCCACTCTTAACACAATAAGAGCAGAGTGTCTTGTTCACATGTTTGAAACACGATCCCTTCTTATCATTATACTTTTTCCTTTGCTTTGATAAATGATATTTACCATTAGCCTTCGTCCTAGAGGTGTTTACTTTCATAGACTATATTCTTTGACCCATATCCACATCATGCTTTCTAGGTCCATAGGAAGCACATGGATATCTAGACAATTCACGAGCGGAAAAAGTATTCATTCCTTCTCCTCTAGCATGCACATCTTCCTATGGATATGTCTTACATGTGTTACCTTTCTCTAGACTGGAAGGTAAGACCAACTATTTATGTAGGACTTCTTCCTATGAATTTTTATTTTCGTCAGCTACCCTTGAGCATTATCCATCTTGACAATAAAAATAATAATATGAGGAGTTATCTTTCTCAATCATGCCCTTCAAAAGAGGTGCTCCCTTTTGCATCAGAGACTCTACATTCTCATCTTGTCAATATTCATGGATTAGTATCGATGGTTTATTTTTCTTAGCTTGTAGGGAGAATGTGCATTATTCATTGTTATATTGATTATGCTTTCTTATCCATATTCTCTGTTGAGGTTATTGTCTGTAATTTTTTTTATTATGTTGTGATTCTCTATGAGGTATTGTCTTTCTACAATATTTGGCCATGTGTCCAAAGTTGTTTCACTTGTAGCATTCCACTTCAGTTCTCAAAGATTCTAACCTATTGTAGATTCTTCTCTGTGTTTCACTAGGACTTCTTGGATAACCATTTTGTGCATGAATTTCAATGTTATTTTTGTTTTTGTTATTTTCTTTGCAATTTACAGCTTTATGTCCAAAATTATTACATACATATTTTCTCTTTTGAAGGAATTTACTCTTCTGAACCCATCTTCTTCTTAAAATATTTTTCATTCTGACTATTGTGGATTCTAGAATCTGAATCTTCTATGTAGTGGAGCATATTTGTCATCAAACCTGATCTTTTCTTCCTTCTTAGGAGATCCTCTGATTGTTTCTACATATCTTCTAGATTTTGTTTCTTGATTTGTAGTTTTGGAGCTTCAGCATATTTATGTTTGATTGTGTCCTAGACTAGAGTTGTCATGATGTGGCCTCTAATTGTTGATAATTCTATCCAAAACCTTAGATCTATTCTGCATGTTTTTCTATTGAAGGTGTTTTCTCAATCTGACAATATTTGCTTCCATGTTTTCAATAATCATGTCTTTTTCTTCGAGTTTTTATTTGATTTCTTCTTTGATTCTTTTGTCTTCTTCAACTTGAATTTTAACTTAGTGATTATCTACTCTAGTTCTTCACAGTTGGAATTTTTTATTTCCCCTTTTTTTTTTAGTTTTTCCTGTAGTGACTTGTTTTTCTTCTTTTCTCTTTTTATAAATTCTATAGAAATCAAAAACTATTCTTTGTAGTCAAATTTTTCCTCTTCATATTCATATTTGGTGGCTTATTTATTGTATTCTTCTACTTCCATGAATATAACTCTTTCATCCTCACTTTCACTGACTTCATCTTCGTCTGATGAGGAGTTTTCTTCTTTGGTGGAAAAAATTTTCTTGAAAATTTTCTTTTTGGTTCCTTTTCCTTTGTATATTTGTTTTTTATTTGAATCATTTTCTTTTTGGTTCCTTTTCCTTTGTATATTTGTTTTTTATTTGAATCATCTTCATCATTTCTTTTATTTTTCTTATGAGGACATTTGTTAGCAAAATGAGCAATACCATCACAATTAAAACAAATCAATGGAAGCTTACCTTTATATATTCCATCTGTTCTCTTTTCCATTCTTCTGGTGAAGTTGGCTACTTCTTCATCATCCTCGGAGATCTCATTGTTGTTGCTATCTTATTTTTCCTTTTGTTTTTACTTTTCCTTTGAATTCTTAGATTCATTGAATGTAGTTTATTTTCAGCTGGATTCTCATGTTCGGTTCTCATTTCATAGGATGTGAAAATTCCATGAAGTTCATCCATGATTTTTGAATCCATATCTATTTTTTATTCTAGTGTTGATACTTTTGGATCAAATCTCATTGAAAGAGATATTAGTGCCTTTTTAACAATTATAGATTCACCAACTTCTTATCCCAATCCTTTGATTGCATTCACTATTTCATCAACACTTAAGAAGTAAGTTGCAATATTATCATCTTATTTCATCTTCATCTATTTAAATTCACCTCTCTAAGTTAGAAGCTTTATTGACTTGACTTTTTCATCTCCTTCATAGATATTCTGAATTTTGTCGCAAGTCTCCTTTCTGGAGCTGCAATGCATAATTTTTCCATATATTGAATCACAAATACCATTCATAAGTGCATTTGTGGATTTTGAATTATTTAGACTGAGTTTCCTTTTGTTTTCATTTGTTGGAGCAATTTTTGGTTGTTTATATCCATCTACAACTTATTACCAAACTTCAAATCCATGTACTTGTACATATGTTTTCATCCTTCTTCTCCATAATGCATAGTTATATCCATAAAACTAGGGTATTCCATTTTTATACATATTGTTACTCTCCATGATCTACCTTTCAATGGGTAAACTGATTTCTAAAGATACCTACTTTGATACCAGTTGTTGGGTTACTTAGAAGGGGGGTGGATCAGTAATAGAGATTTTTAATCCTTTTTAAGCACAACAAGTAAGTGTCATTTATCTTTATGATCAATATTCCATTATCATTCAACAAGTGCAGAGTAAATAAACCATGAACAATGATCAATCATACACATACACTATACACAATTGTTTTTACGTGGAAACCCAATGCAGGAGAAAACCACCAAATTATTTTTCTTATATGTATTTAAGAATTAAATTCATTGGGAGCACCAACTTCCTTTGTTTTCCAGTTACAACTGGAAGGAGCCTCCAACCCTCTAGTTTCTCAAGCTACAACATGAGGGAAGCTCCAACTCCCCAATTATCTTGATACAACTAGAAGGAGGCTATGACCCCCTATGTTCTTTGGATACAACCGGAAGATGGATACAACCCTCTATCCTTTCCCCGTTATGTCGCCCTAGAATATAATAATCAAAATATGAAACCATTGCCACATGGTCACTATGAGAAATGCCATTGTAAAAATGTACCAATCTCAACCAACAACCTGTAATCAACTTGTACCAAAAACATGTAATCAATCTTCTACCAAAATTTAGTCTATATCAACAAATATTAGTAGGTATGCGAACCTATATATCTTGTAGCTCGTGTATGTCTGTGCCCTTTGTATATTGCAGCCTGCATATGTGTGTGGCCTTTCTATACTACAACCTACATACACATTCAGAAAGATAGGGTTTTCACTTTTTTTTCTGAAACTTAGACAATTAGTTGCCTTTTTCAAATAAACCTACAACCTATCACTATGTATTATATGTAGTTGTTCACTATACATACATCATCTGATACATTCCTTAACCAAATGCATCTATGTTTGTCTATTCATGTGTCATGCATGTGTGTATAATCATAAATAAGTATAATACTCCTCACATGGACTAGACATCAAACACTTATTGATATGAAACCTCACACCATACAAACAATTCCACAACCACTTCACAACCAAAACCGTCAACCATGTACCAAGAACTGCAAACTATGTCTCAACACTTGAACCAATGAATAATACCAACATACTAGTGTTTTATTTATGTAGATCTAGCTCATAAGATAAGTTCCATACAAGCCAATACCCTCTCTAGCGAAAATACTCAAACTCCCATAACCATATCTCATGAAGACAACAATATCCAGCTACACATAAGAATATGACATACCTTTTGAATATGTAGATAGATTTGTTGTACCTGATCATTGTAGACCTTCCTGGAAGCTTGTTTTCAGACTCTGAGAACGCGACACCCTCAGTAATTCAAGATTTCGTTGTTTCTCCCACATGTATGTGCCCTATTATACTTCCAACCCACATATGTATGCGCCCTTCTCCACTGCAGCCTACGTACACCTCAAAAGATAGTGTTTTTTCAGTGTTTCTGCAATTCCAGAACTTTCTTCAACAACCCTTCGTGTTACCTCAAACTTGCATAACTTCATATGTATCAATAAGTACCTAAAATAAACCTTACACAATAATAGATATTCAACATTCTCAATAGGTGCTAACAGGAGAGCCTTTCTCTCTTATTTATACTTCCATGTAGCTTCCTCAAGGGTTTACCTTCTAACCAAATTAACCCAATTTCCTTATTTTAGGGATAACCCACTTCTAACCCACTTTTCTAAAAATATTAAGTTCTCCACTTCTAGTTGCAACTAATTTATTTTTAATTATTTTCTTATTACAAAAAATTAACCCATGATTAACTCCTAGCTTCAACCACTTGACTAGTCAACTTCTTCTAGGGGCTTCTAGAATAATTTCACTTATTTGACCTTCTAGATAACTCAAGAGGGTTCTCCAACTTCACAAGGCCATAACTCTATAACCATGAGGAGTTATGGGAAATTCCATATATCACTAAAAATGGAATTATATTTACTATCCATCTAGAATAGTCTTACTTTCCAATATACTAATATTCATACCATTACATATCAAACAAACTTAAGTCCCTTAACCATATGCTTGGGGCTATCAAAATATGTTATAGGAATTGCTTCAAGGGTTGACATTAATGACAAACAACCCAATTAATCAAAACTTATTAGTATCTAGGAGTATAATTGAGTACACAAGAAAATTCGACAGACAAAACAAATCTTGCGGGGCATGACTCCAGCCTATGGACATCATGCTAGAATTAAACATCATTTTGGATTTAAGATGTTATCTTATGGCAATCATATTGGGGGAAATGTACCAACCTATGGATATTGTGTTGGGAAAAAACCCACCAACAAGAATCACTCCAAGTACCAACCTCTAGAGATCACATTGGGAAGAAACCCGCCAATGGGTATTATTCCGAGCATAGGTCATTTCCGGTTTCAAACTCGTTAAAAAATGAAACCAACATCGAGCACAATTTCATTAAAAAATGAATCATACTATGATCATACTTTGTCATTCTTCGAGCTTGTTAAACCATAAAGAGTCATATTTCAAGTGGTAGTTTACCCCGTTTTTGGCCTTATCAAACTAGCTTCAAAAAAATTAACACTCTAGTCAATATTGACTAGAAGAGTTATCTGTTTAATTGTTTTACACTTTTTCAGGCTTGGGGGACTAAATTTATGAAAAAGAACACCCCTGGAGTCTTATTTAATATATTTTCAGACTCTCTAAATGTGAAAAAACCATATATTTTACCCTCTTTGGGCTCGTAAAACTATAGATCAAAGGACCCATATGAGACCGAACCCCTCCTTCTTCGGGTTCGTTAGACCTGTGATGAGGGACTCATCAAAGATGAGCTATAATGAGAATCTATTATCCTCCTAAAGATCATTAAAAAACAAAGAGGTACTTGTTGTTTATGGTGGGGAATTATTTTTAGAGAAGTGGGTCAAGTTTTGGAAACCATTATGGTAGTCGTTTGTTGTCTCCCTTGAACATGGAACATATTTGCATATTGTATTACAACTGGATCATATTCTTTTATTTAAGTAATAGAAATCCCATGAGTGATCATACTCCTTCAGTGATCTAAAAATCCTTAGACACCACTTCTTATTTACATATATACATGCAGTATATAACTTGATCCAAAATAATTTATTGATCATATTGAGGTGATTTGCAGAATTTTGATGATGTGCTTCTTATCCAAAAACTCATAAAGTGATGATTCGTTTGTTGAATTATGAGATGAAATAGTAGAAAATAAAAGAACTCAAATTACATAATTAGATGACGTACATCACTTCATCTTCAAATTCCATTTAGATAACATGATTGTTCTCCATCATCTCAAAAGACCAAATTACATTACAATATGGGCTCACAAAATCCAATTTAATGGGCTCTCTTTAATTCCATTACTCAAGACAAGGAAATAAAATCACCATTAGAATCATTGTGAAATTATGAGAAATTTGACTATAAAGTCGAACAATTTCCAAAATGGCTCAATTTCACCCTCTTCGGCATGCAAAACAATGTGATAAATTATCATTAATGGAAATTTGAGACAATACTTTTTCAAGTGACATCAAAGCACAAAATGGACCTCAAATTCATGATCCTTGCAAAAATCATGAAAAATGAGCATAAAGTTTCCTACGTGTTGTCATTATACATCATGTCACACTTTACGTGATAACCATATTTAGCCTCTTTCTTTCCATGTAAATCAAGACATATGCACAATCTCGAAATATGTACCCTTCTTTGAAAAAATTTCCACCTTTAGATCCATGCAGACCTGGGAATGCATGAAGTGGTGGGATCTAGGCCCATATATAGGTATGGGCCCTCCAACCTCCATCCGCACATTTTGGCAACTTAAAACTAAATATAGAGGCATCCTGAAATAGGTGGGACTTTTCGCCTAGTGGTTAGGATGTTTGTTAATTTCATCGAAGGTGGG
This sequence comes from Picea abies, assembly GCA_900067695.1. Classification (NCBI taxonomy): domain Eukaryota; kingdom Viridiplantae; phylum Streptophyta; class Pinopsida; order Pinales; family Pinaceae; genus Picea; species Picea abies. The sequence continues at coordinate 12,839 of CBVK0100142041.1, read as the reverse complement.
GGTTCTATTCCCCATGATCCTCTCTTGGAATATTCGTTGGTTGGTTATATGGTTATAGTTTAACCATATACTATGTATATGGTGTATTGTTTTAAATTCGTTGCATATTTGTTAAGATCCTTTGTGGATATATAAGGGTTATATGGTGTACAATGAGCCAAAGGATAGGGTCTATGGCTTAGGCCTTCAACCCTTTTTCCACCCAATAAAATTCTAACACAAATTCAAATATAATATTTTCCATATGTATGTTAAGTCACATATGATGGCACATTGGTAATGGAGGCTATGTTAGAACTTTGGGATGTTATGGAGGTCACGGGTTCAACCCCCGTCGACTCCATAATTTTACATAACCATACCAATATATGGAAATGGGGGTTGTTATGTGGCATACTCTCATTGGTTGAACCTTTCCATGTGTCAAAATATGTCTTGTCCACCTTGAATGTACCTTTCCAAGTGAGTTATCATCTCATCTACACAGTCACTATGCACTTAGTCCATGTGGTATCTTGGGGTGTGGCCACATCATCTATATGGTCATGCCACGTGTCACTCTTGCAATGGTGACACATGTCACCCTTTTCCCCCTTTGACTTTGAATTTGACCTATTTGACTTGAACTTTGATCGCTCATAAATTTTTCATACGAACTCTGTTTGACTTGTCATTTTTACCATTGGAAAGATCATGATGATATCTACACATTGATGTCATTTTCGAGAGAATTTGGAATGATTGATTTTTTATATTTTATGGATTCCCTAGGACCTTTGTGAGTGTTATGAATCCTCCTATATCTTTGTGAGCATTCCTTAGATCCTATTGGATCACACCTTCCCACTGAAGAACTTTTAGACCTCCAAAAGTATAAATATTCAACAACTTAGTGATGATAATTCACTCTTCCATCTTGTTGAATATTCTAGAATTTAGTCCTCACCTTGGGTCTTTGATCTTAGGTACTAGATCAACTTACTTATGTTTTCTTCTGGAACATGGCTCTGACTCTGTCCTCTAACACTGCCACTAATATCTTTATTTTTGGCTCATGTATTCCCTACCAAAAAAAGTCGTGTTCATTGAATCTCTACAATGCATGTATCTCATATTTCAACAACCATTTCCATATCTTTTTGTTGAAGATAGTCCATATTATCCAATATGAAGCCAAGTCGAATGATGATCCATGTATTTCCCTTTTGGACTCATTGATCTTGTACTACTAACGTATCTGTAGGAGTCTCTAAATGAATACTCTGTCGATTTTCTCTCCTTCCTTGAAGAACAACTTGATCTGTACTATTATCATATGTACCTATATTGCTTGCTTATTTTCAAGGTATACATCCATATGAGCATGACATATTAATTTAAAAATATTCTTATAAGATGCATATGATGGCTCTTATTCTCTAAAGAGGATTATTTCTCCTTTACCAGCTCTAGAAAGTTTTACATTACTTCGATGCTCTTTCCACTTCTGATCTACGTTCTCCAACTTCTTGTATCCTTTTGTTCCTTCATTTCTGTTATTCAGAATCAATAATGTTAACTTAGACAATTTGATCCATATATAGTTCTTTATCTAATTACAAGACAATACAACTGTCTATACTATTGTCTAAAGGTTTAGAAATGTTTATAACGAGATTCCTCTCTCTGTAGAACAATATGTATAGGTGGATATATATAAATCTCCCTAACAAGATTCCTCTCACTCTAGATCAATATGGATACATGGCTATCATCTATAAATTTCCCTAACAATATTTCTCTCACTCTAGAACAATATGTAAAGGTGGCTATCTATAAATATCTCTAACTAGATTCCTCTCACTCTAAGCATCATATAAAGTGGAAATATAGAAACTCTCTTACAAAATTCCTCTCACTCTTATCTACATATAAGGTGGCAATACATAAAATTTACAGAGTCCCTCTCACTCTTATAATTTACAATGAGTGGCTTACAAGACTTCTAATAGGATAGGAGTTATACACATATGCATATTACATATACAAATATACATATTTACAATGAAAATTTTAGATGGTTTAATTATGGACTCTTTCTTCCCATTGTACTTAGAGGAGTCTCGCATCTTTCGACCTCTAATGATGCCTTTGACGTTGATTTTGAATCTAACATTGAATATGATGTCTAATCTGATGTTGAATCAAATTAACCATTAGAAAAAGCTATAGGTCTTCCCAGTAACCTGTATAATCTCTCTTTGTGAATACCAAGCAGTATATTTGTGTTTGGAGTAGCTTCTCTTAAATACACAAGTACCTAACCATTATGGAATGTGACTACATAGCCCTCATCCTCAAATGCTACAATTGATAGTAGGTTTACCTTTACTTCTGGAACATACAACATATGTTATATTCCTAGAAATCCTCCTAACATGAGCTCGAATATCACATATCCATACCCTCTTATTGTTTTTATGGTGCTGGTTCTATATCCCACATAACGATCTTTATAGGAATCTAAGAAAGTAAAAAATATTGATCTCATCCTGCTCATGTGGCGAGATGAGCCATTGTCCATGAGCTATTCTTATATGTCCTCATATATGACTTTTCCAATACTAGCCACCAGGAAGTATTCTTTCCCAAGCATTTCATTAAGACCACTGACTTCATCTAGAGTTATTTCTTATCTTCTTCCAAGTGTCTTTCCATATTTCTTGTTCTTCTTTGGACATAAGTGTAGGTAAAGTGTCCAACACTTATCTATTTTATGTCCACTCTTAACACAATAAGAGCAGAGTGTCTTGTTCACATGTTCGAAACACGATCCCTTCTTATCATTCCCCTTTTTCCTTTGCTTTGAGAAATGATATTTACCATTAGCCTTCATCCTGGAGGTGTTTACTTTCATAGACTATCTTCTTTGACATGTATCCACATCATGGTTTCTAGTTCCATAGGAAGCACATGAATATCTAGACCATTCACGAGCGGAAAAAGTCTTCATTCCTTCTCCTCTAGAATGCACATCTTCCTATGGATATGTCATGCATGTGTTACCCTTCTCTAGACTGGAAGGTAAGACCAACTATTTATGTAGGACTTCTTCATATGAATTTTTATTTCCCTTAGCTACCCTTGAGCATTATCCATCTTGATGATAAAAATAATAATATGAGGAGTTGTCTTTCTCAATCATGCCTTTCAAAAGAGGTAGTCCCTTTTGCATTGGAGACTCTACATTCTCATCCTACCAATATTGATGGATTAGTACTGATGGTTTCAACACTTGGATCCTAATTTGAAAATTTATTTCTAACTCATGAAATATACCCTTATGGAATTTGTCATGACAGAGCATTCGATCTTGTAGCCTCTACTTCTCTTCCTCAAGATCTTGCAGCTACATTCTTAACTCAAAATTCTCCTTCTGGATTTGTCAATTAATGTTCTTCTACAACCTCATCTTAATGAGAAATTAACTCATATTGTCCTTTTGAAAAGAGTCTTCAAAATATTCACAAACTGAACTCTTGGATCTCATCACATCAATAGCTTCCAAATACACGTCAAAACTAGCTCTGATACCACTTGATCTGAAAATCGTTAGACACCACTTATTCTTTACATATATACATGCAATATATAACTTGATCCAGAATAATTTATTGATCATATTGAGGTGATTTGAATAATTTTGATGATGTGCTTCTTATGTAAAAAATCATAAACTGATGATTAGTTTGTTGAATGATGAGATGACATAGCAGAAAATAAAAGAACTCAAATTATATATGCAGATGAAATACATCACTTCATCTTCAAAGTCCCTTTAGATAACATGATTGTTCTCCATCATCTCAAAATACCAAATTGCATTACAATATGGCTCACAAAATCAAATTTAATTGGCTCTCTTCAATTCCATTACTGAAAAGATGGGAATAATTTCACCATTAGAATCCTTGTGAAATTATGAGAATTTGACTATAAATTCGAACAATTTCCACACTTTCTCAATTTCACCCCCTTCGACACACAAAACAATGTGATAAATGCTCATTAATGGAAAATTGTGATAATACTATTACAAATGAACTCAAATGAAAAAATAGACCTCAAATTCATGATCCTTATGAAAAATCATGAAAAATGAGCATAAATTTTCCTATGTGTTGTCATTATACATCATGTCATGCTTTACGCGACAACAATATTTAGCCTATTTCTTTAGATGCAAATCGAGATATATGGACAGCCTCGAAATATGTACACTGCCTTGAAAAACATTCCACCTCGGGATCCGTGCAGACTTGGGAATGCATGAAATGTTGGGATTCATTCTCATATATAGGCTCGGGCCCTCCAACCTACATTCGCACATTTTGGCAACTTAAAACTAAATGTAGAGACATCCCAAAATAGGTGGGACTATTGGCCTAGTGGTTAGGGAGTTGGATAGTTTTAACATAGGTAGGGAGTTCTATTCTCCATAATACTCTCTTGGAATATCCATTGGTTGGTTATATGGTTATAGTATAACCATATACTATGTCTATGGTGTATTGTTTTAAACCTGTCGCATATGTGTTAAGCCCCTTCATGGATATAGCAAGGTTATATGGTGTACAATGAACCAAAGGCTAGGGTCGAGCGTTTATGCCCTCAACCCTTTTTCCACCTAATAAAACTCTAACTCAAATTAAAATATACTATTTTCCATATGTATGTTAAGTCACATATGATGGTACGTCGATAATGGAGGCTATGTTAAACCTTTGGGAGGTTATGGAGGTCATGGGTTCAATCCCCATCGAGTCCATAATTTTAGATAACCATACCAATGTAGGCCAATGGGAGGCTTCCACATGGTAGCCTCTCATTAAATGGACCTTACCATGTGTCAACATATGATGTGTCGACCTAGATTGTACCTTGCCCAGTCAGCTACTAGTTCATATGCCCAATCACTGTACGATTAGTCCACGTGGCATCTTGGGGTGTGGCCATGTCATAGTAGTGGTCACACGTGTCACCCTTTTACCTGTTTCACTTTGAATTTGACCTATTGTAGAGAAGGATTTCTTGAAGGGACCAAGAGGGAGGTACATAAAGTCACTTTACACGTTGATCAAGATCTTATTATATGATAAAGGTGTGTTGACCATGGAATCAGATAGCTAGATCACTCTACACACATGGGGTAGCTAGGAGAAGCACTAAGGAAGATCTAAGAGATGGAGAAGGCTCTCGAGAGTATCCAAAATAAGGAAGCAATGGAAACCATCATTATGGATGATGAGCATACCAAGGAGATCATAAGGAAAGTAGGTGTGACGCAAAGCAGATGACCCTACCAGTATGAGATGAATACAAAGAAGAGGGTAATAGTTGAGCAAGAGGGTTGGAAAGTAATGAAAAATAGGTAGAGGATATCCATACCATTAGGCATATTGAGGATATATTACATGCCACATATGAGTGGAAAACCAGAGGTCATGGGTCTAGCGAAGAAGAAGGATCTCTATTCTAGATCCAAATTAATGTGGAACCCACAACCCCATGTTCAACAAAGACAACTGAAGAAGAAGAATCGATTAACCAACAAGTGATTAGTGGTAGAATAATTTTTGGACAATGGTCTAATTCAAGTAAAAGTAGTTCAACAAGTAGCAACCAAGTATCTACACAACATGGAGGTGGTAGTTGAACAAATTTCACTATGGAAGGTCAATATTTCACTATGAAGTTACTAGAGTTCCAACTCCCGAGGGGACAGGTCAAATGATCCAGGAAAGCATTTGTTCATCTGTGAGAATATATGGGCAATCAAGCAAATTATAGACAAAGATACAAAAGTTATGTAGTTGGCAGTTACATCCAAAGACCATACATTAGACTGGTATATGGGTCTCACAACAAATAACCCGACTAGAGAACCTACAACCGTTGCAGAGGTGAAGAGGCAGTTGATCAATGAATTTCATAACCCAACCTCAAAAGACCAGTTTATGAATGAAATGATAGATATTAAGAAGAAACAAGGAGAATTAGTCTGAGAAGTGGACAAGAAGTTTAAGAGGATAAAAGGTAAGATTACGTACATTATTATCGATACACATCATGGACATTTGTTTGTTAATTCTTTGTTGCCACACTTTAAGTATCCTTTGATACAACATAAATACTATACTCAGGGTGAGGCTTTGCAAATATCCTTGCGGTTAGAAGAAAACCAGTACAAACATACAGATCCATCTATGGAGGAGTTGAAGCAATATTTGAAGAACCTAATATTCCAGTTGAACCAGAATAAAGGAAAGGAGAAAAGAGAATATGTCTGGTGTCTAATGTGCAAGACAAAAGGCCATCACAAGAATGAGTGTCCATTATTTGTGCACTATATTGGAGTAGGTATGCCAAACCCCCTATCTTCAAGTAGATTGTGGTGTGATATTTTTAAGGTAGATGGACATGATCCCTATCATTTCCCCCTAATGTAGAAGTATCATAAAATACCTAAGAGAACATTTGGTAACTTTTGAAAGTCAGTCGGACATGAATACAAAGACTATAGAAATTTGGAGCTGATGAAAGAAAGGAATTCAAATACATATCAGGTACAAGATGAGTATTGACAAGACAAATTGCATAGAAACAAAAGTATAATTTCATGCAGCAACCCCAATACAATGCGCAACGGTTTCAAGGAAAATAGTAGAATAATCCTACACAATAGTGTGCAACACCACCACAGAACAATAATGAAAATCCACAGTATAATCAAGGACCACAGTATAATATATCTTGTGGAGATAATCAGGGTAACATAGGAGGCTTCAGAGGAGGAGGTCATGGAGGAATAGGATTTGGAGAAAGTCAAGGACCAATAGTTTTTCATAACTGTCAGAAGCCTAGACACTATGTAAGAGGTTTTCCATTACCACCTACGACATGTATGTATGTCGCGCAACAAACCATGAAATAAAAGAATGTATGACGATGTTGTTAAAGATACAGGACAAGAGGAACTAGAATAATCATAATGTAAAAAGGATTGTTGTAGAAGACGGTGAAGAGGATGGAAAGAAGATCCATATAGTGACTCAAGGTGGAGCTAAGATAGATGATGATGCAGTAAAACAAAACCAAGATATACACCAGTGGGTAAGGAAGAATACAGAACCTGAAAATAAATCTGATGCTCACAAAGAAAAGGAGATATTCAAGGAATCTAGACAAGAGATTATGAAGGAGAAAATTGAATCTACATTAGGAACAAATCTAGTAGATGATGTACCAATGTATCACATGCCGCCCTTGTTTGATTAGACCAACAAAGAGAACTCTTCAGAGGAAGTAAGTAACATAAGGAAATTTTTGGTATCTTGTGTTAAGCTATTAAATGATAAGTCATCTCTATAAGTACTACAAAATCTATTAAAAAAGCATAATGTTGGGGAAGAAGGGGTGAAGACAGTAAATCAAGTTCGAAGGAAGAGAAGAACAAGCAAAGAATTCAAGTTGAATGAAAACATTGGATATTTCAATATGGGAGATATCATACTAGACTTAGAGTCTGAAGTTAATCTTCTTCCAAAGAAGACATGGGAAGTTATGGGAGAACCTCAATTAGTATATTCACCTATTCAGTTGAAGTTAGCAAATCAAAACATAGTGGTGCCACTGGGAATATTGAAGGGGATAATGGTATATATATATGCTATATGCACCATGACATACTTTGAAGTCATTGACATAGTAGACAATAGCACACCCTATTTAACTCTGTTGGGATTGTATTGGGATTTTGATAACCACGAAATCATCAATTTGAAGACAAGAAATATGATAATTGAATATCGAGAGTATATATTTATTGAACCTTTGGATCCCCTAGAAGGAGGAAGGTATATGGAAGCTATAGATAATATGCTTACATAATACATAAATAAGCTTTACAGAACCACCATGCGCGAAGAAGATTATATCAACCCAACTACAGATGGCATGCTAAGTTGAAGGAGTATTATCTCTTGTGCTTCAGACTCTGAGACAGGACTGGAAAACATGAAGCAACGACTACATGAATTATCCACTAGGATATGTGCCAGAATGACTCACGCACTAAGATGGGTTGGCATAGATGTAAGATAACCTCCTACTTTATATGGCTTACAGGACTTAAAATATTTTTTAATGAATTTTTAGGTAGAGGATATGGAAAACCAGAGATTACCAGCATTAGATATTTCTTTAAAATCTACACCTGCAAGATGGTGGGGTACACACAAGGAAAATATCAACAATTGGTTTCAGTGCAAAAGGTTATTGCACATCAGATTCAACGCAGAGCAGGAGAACAAATTTTTGGACAAATATGATGGTATTGGACAACCTATGGAACACATAGATAGGTATATGGTTCAATGGAGATTAGAACCACTATAAGAATGGCCACACTAGGCTATTCACTGATCTTGATTTTATGAGAGAAACAAAATTAATACAGATTATTATTTAAAATATGCTTAACACAAAATAACAGAGATACAATAAAATTGGTTTCTATTCAATAAGGAAATAAGTTGAAATTGTAAAATGCAGCAGAAAACAAGCTTCCATCATATGAGGAAATTTCTATTGAATTTGGCCCTGGGTGAGCCACTTTCCTTGGTGCATGAGTTGCCCTACTTTGACAACTCGATAAATTTGGATCATTTCTTGTCATGTGCCCTTGACTTGTGTGTACAAAATCATATCGTTGGATTCATTTTTCATGCATTCAAGGTTGATCTCTGTTGGTGTCAATTATTCTTCTATCTTTGAGGTGTCCAGAAATGGTGGGAAATATGGCCAAAGGAGAGCCATGTTTAATACTGGGTGGAGGCCAAGGAAAGAGGGAATGATGAGCTCAAACTTGTCGTCACCCATAGCCTCGGTGATGGTGTAAGGTCCATAATAGATTGGTTGAAGCTTTCTATGGGGCCCTATAAGGAATTCTTTCTGCAAGTGCAACAAAACTTTGTCTACCACCTGAAACTTATGTGGCACCCGGTGTTGATCATGGCACTACTTATACTTGGAAAAGGACTTATGAAAAATATCTTGAATCTATTGGAATATGTGTTGGATATGCTCAATGAACTAGGTTTCTTTCTAAACTTCAGTTGGAGAAAGGGACAAGTCACTTGAGGTGGCTGCAAGGGGTAGTGCAACATCCATGGGACCCAATGGTTGGAATCCCAACCCCACCTGAAATGGGTTGTTGTCGATTCAGCTATGTATTGCTCAGTTATAGCTATGTTGAACAGAGGGAAAACTCTATTCCCATGTGCAGGGGTTCTTGGAAGTGTACATGTGTAGGATATGCATGATCATCCGATTGACGACCTCTGTTTGGTCATCTGTCTGGGGGTGGAGGGAAATGGATCTAGTGAGCTTGGTGTCTAGCAGTGACCAGAGGATCAACCGCAAGATGCTGAGGAACTGACTATCCCTTTATCATACAATGGTTTTTGGGATTCCAAAATGTACCCATACTCATTCAAAGAAGATCTTAGTAGTGGCTTATGTTTTGATTCTTTTCTTGCAGGTAGCCAGAATCGCCATATTGGAAAAGCAATCAACAACCAAAAAACAACAGACATTTCCCCTCTTGGTGGACAAAAGGCTCGACATTTAGTCCATTAATATGGATTCCCATGGCATGTTAGGAGTAGGAAAAGGGGTGTAGATACCCTATTTCATAATGGTCAGTTTTGTAATAGCGCAAGCGGTGCAAGACTTGATATACTTTTCGGCATATTGTCGAATTTTCAGCCAGTAGAAATGTTTCTGCAGAAATGCCACTATCTTTTTGACGTCGAAGTTTCCTGCCACCCGACTATAGTTGGATTCCCAAATCATCTTTGGTCACTTGTTTTATGGAACATAGAGATGGCCCAGATGGTACAACAACCCATCCTAAAGATTGAAATTCGCGACAACTGAGTTTGCGCCCAAAATTTGGTAGGTGCTAGCAAAGTCAAGGTCTGTCTCATAAAGGTGGGGCCATCCATAGGTCTCATCATCGTAATATTATAGCACCATGGTGAGTGTCGTGACTGTAGGTCGACTGAGGAAATCAACGACTCGATTGGTACTTCTTTTTTTATACTTGATGTTGAGGTGGAACTGTTGCAATTATGTTGACCACTTCTGATGGAGGTCATTCTGCAATTTACCTTGTGTTTGCATGAACTGTAGTGGCTTATGATCAGTGTGAATGAATTTCTCCTTCCCAAGAATGTAATGTCTCCATTGGTGGTAGGATTTCACAATGGAGTACATTTCTTTGTCGTAAGTAGGGTACTTATGGAGAACATCTGATAGTGCCTCACTATGATAGGCCAGGGGGTGGTTGTGCTGAGTGAGAATGACACCCACATCATAGTCTAAAGCATTTTTCTCAATATCAAAGGGATGTTGTAGGTCCAGTAATAAAAGTACTAGGGTTGAGCATAAGTGTTGTTTCAAATCATTGAGAACTTATTGTTGGGATAGGCCCCACACAAATTTTTCCTTACCACCACCCTTGGTTACTTGGTTGAGGGCCCTGGAAACATGGGAGGATCCCAACACAAACCTTCGATATAAATTGGCAAGGCCCAAGAAGCTCTGAATCTCAGTGAGTTTTTTTGGGGCTAGTCATTCATGGATGACCTAGATCTTAGCTCGATCCACATGCACACCATGTTAATCAATGATGTAGCCTAGGTAATTGACCTTGTCCATGCCGAAGGAGCATTTATCCAAGTTGGAATATAGATTGTGTTGTCGTACGGTGTGAAAAACCTGTTGAATATGTTGCAAGTGTTCCACCCAATTTTTGTTGTAGATGAGGATTTCATCCAGATACACCACTATAAAAAAATTTGTGAAATTTCACCTGATATTTTCCATGATCCTGATCAAAGTTGTTGTAGCATTTGTCAAGCCAAAGGCCATGACCATCCATTCAAAAATACCTCCTTTTGACTTGAAGGTGGTCTTACATACATCTGTCTATTATATTGGGACCTGATGGTACCCAGACTTCATATCAATCTTATTGAAGTATTTGGCCCCCATGAGTTGATCAAGGAGGTCATCGATTCAGGGAATCAGGTTCAAGTTCCAGACTATGATTTTATTCAGGGCCCAGTAATCGATGAAGAGTTGATAGGTCCCATCTTTCTTCTACACCATCATGATTGGGCTCCCACAAGACAATGCTCTGGGACATATGTGCCCCTTGTGGAGAAGCTCTTGGATTTGCTGCTTGATCTCCTCATTCTCTAATAGAGAGCGGCGGTAGACTAGTTCATTGGGTAGGGGTGCGTCGGGGGTTAGATCGATGGGATGCATGACTTGACAGTGCAGAGGTGCCCTCATAGTTGAGGAGAATATACTGAGTATTCTTCCATGACCTTATCCATTGGCTTCTACTATGTGGAGAGGTCGGCTGCGAAGTCCCTAGAGGTGGCTGCAATCTTTCGCTCAATCTGAGAGAAAATCATGAAGAAGAAAAACTTCCCGGTCTAATAGATGACCTTCCTACATTGCTTGGCATAGATCAAGGAAATAACACTGGGTGGGTCTCCCTTGAGTATCCTGTACAATTTCCTGTCCAAAGTAATAATAACACTATGAGGCCTAGACTCATATAAAACATGTTGTTTCCATAAATAAGGTTGGAACAAAATAAAATTACAAACTTTGAGAGGAGCAACATCACAAAAGACCTCGTCTTTGAAGGGCTTGATGTCGTATGAGAGGCGACATTGTTGGCTAACGCAGATATCGCTTCCTTGGCAGAGCCATCCAATGGTGTAGAGTTACGGGTGTGGCATTTTCGACAAAGCTATCCGCTTGAAAAACTCTATAGCAATGAGGTACTTTTGCCTATTTTTATCAATGATGAAGTGCAGTGAGATTCCTTTCACCCACATCTATGAATGAAAAGGTGCTCGCCTTCCTCTGTCTTGTCTAGTTCACCGGGCTAGATATTGGTGGTAGAAATTGTGGCACTGGGTTCCACATCAATGATCCATCTCCCCCTTTTTGGTTTTGACTCAGATTCATAACCCACATCTGATTCGGAGGCTTTCACCTTAGCCACCAATGACTTCTTTGAGTAGTAATCAACAATGTTATGCCAGGGGATCTTATGAAAGTCGCACCACTTCCCGGTATATTTCTTTGTCTTTCTAATGTCCTTCTTTCCTTGCGTCTTGGAATGTTTTTCCTGATGTTGTCCATATTTTATCTCTCCTTTGTTCTCTGGTTTGGGGCTGCCTTTTCCTTTCTTTTTCTATGAGGGGTTCCCAGGCCCAAATTGTCACATCTTTTGTTTAAGCTTCTGCTTGATTTTGACTACATATCGATAGGCCATGCTCAAGGATGAGATGCCCAAAAAATCCATTTTGGCATGGATGTATCTATGGATACCACCGTGATACTTGAGCACCATATGTTGCTCAAAATATTTGATACCCATCTTGGTGCGCAAGGTATGGAAGATATTTGTGAACTATAGCATTGCTTGGTCTCTTTCTTGCCACAGTGTGGTCCATTTGGTATACAAGTCGTCATAACTTCCAACAAGGTAGTATTGTTCTTTAATAAAATCCCTGATACCCAGCTTGGTGCGCAAGGTATGGAAGATATTTGTGAACTATAACATTGCTTGGTCTCTTTCTTGCCACAGTGTGGTCCATTTGGTATACAAGTCGTCATAACTTCCGACAAGGTAGTATTGTTCTTTAATAACATCCCTGAAGGATTTCCAGGTGGTCGTGACTGTAAATAATGAGGGTTCCTCTGTTTCCTTT
>CBVK0100142001.1:0-10514 GCA_900067695.1 Picea abies | reverse complement strand
CATATTTTTTAAATATATATATATATATATATATATATATATATATATATGTATATGGCATTTTTTTTTTATGGATTTGGCATGGTCAGCCTAGAAGGCGAGGTATGTTATATTTTATTAAGTTCTGCAAGATTTAATGTATGGAATAACCCAATAGGTATAATCATGGGTTTGTGAAACCTTGGGTCTACTTCCCCCTATCTTCATGCATATGTTCTTTCTCTTTTTTTCCATGCCCTTTTTCTTTCTCTCGTTCTTTGACAAAACGTTAACTCCCCCTGTCGATATGTCTCCCCTTGCAAGCATGCTACTAATATTCCTTTCTGGATTTCTCTCTCTAATGATTTATCTTCCCTTGAATTCTCTTCAAGATATCGTGTAGATCGATGTAAGGCTACCTGTATATGTTTTCTTTTCTCACTTCCAGTGCTTGATAATTTATCATTGGTGCTTCGTCTTGTAACTCTATGAAATATATAAAAATCATTCATTACTTGATTCCAAATGATCTATCATGATCATATTGTTCAACGATGTTCCTCTAATGATATGACTTATGTTGAAAGTTTCTCTTTCCCTATTTTGATGTTCTTTTTTGTGACCATATGATTCCTTTTGTCAACTAATTCCATTAATTCCAATTGTAAATATGATGTTATGCATCTGATCTGTGTTTCACGTACCTACTAAGCATCTCATGAATCCATCTCTATCCATATGTCACAATCTGTCCATAACGCTTCTACTCATCTATCCACAATGTTGATCCATCTTTCACTATACTATCATGAATGATTGACATCTACAAATGATCATCACTTATTAGTTTTTCTTTATATGCAAGTCAAACTCTACATGTTTGGAAAAAGTTGTATTAAATATAAGTCTTCCTGAAGGAATATTATGATAAAATTATTTTTGTGTAACTGCCAACTGATATCTATTTGGGAAGAATACTTCTCAATTGATCAATATCTCATTCTGTACTTTTGCTATCTGTCTTTGCAAATACTTCAACATGATTGAGTCTCTTCAATATTCATATTCATTGGGAGTCTCCAAGCTGAGTGGATCATAAAAATATCCACTTTGATGTGAAGTAATATTCCTCTTAGTCTGTAGACTTATCATCTCTCTGAACTATGACTTCTTTCCTTCCACTCATCGATTCATTTTGATATTCTTTTGGATCTATCTCACATGATGAGCATCTTTCTTATTTTTTTGTTCTTGCATCTTCTTTAGAATTATCTGTATTTGTGATGGGAGATTCCTTAAAGTAGAGATTGTATAACTTATCCCAAAGTTCCTTATTTGATAAACATTTTTCAACCTTTTCTCTTACCAAATCAGGTAATCCTTCCCAGATGCAATCCATTGCTACTTTGTTGTTTCTTTTCAATTCCTTCTTGGTTGTTGTTTTTGGATTTTTTGTAGCGATGTATCCTGTAACAACTAAGCACCCAGCATCCCTATTCATTTAAAAACGTTTTCATTCTATTGCTCCACACCTCATACTTCAAACCATTCTGACTATTGAACTATGGTATTCCATTTCTATTCAAATTTTTTATCTCCATGATATTCCTTCCATTGGTTAAACTTCTTTCTTGAAGGACCTGTTTTGATACCAATTGTTGGAATACCAAGAGGGGACGAGGGTTAATCAATATGAGAAATTTGTATTACTTTTAACCATAAAATATATTCTTCAACATTATCAACATTGTTTAGTAGTTTATTATCAATGTATCATCTATGATTTCATTCAATAAATCATAGGCAACATCACATCAAGTACACAATACACCAATATTTTACATGGAAACCCAATACGGGAGAAAACCACAGAATTATTTTCTTATATGTTAGAAAAAATACATTCATAAGAAGCACCAACTTTCGATTCTCCATCTACAAATGGAAGTAGGATAGAACCCCCTATTCTTAGGCTCCAACCTAAAGGAAGCTACAACTCCCTGACTTCTCTGGCTCCAACTAGAAGGAGGATACAACCCTCTAATTTCTTTAGTACCGATCGAAAGGTGGATACAACCCCGTAAGTTCTTCGGTACCAATCAAAAGGTGGCTACAACCACCTATCCTTGCCCCATTTTTTTGTCCTGAAATATAAGTGCCACAATCACTACTACTGCCACTCTCTCAACCTATGATTGTATCCAACCTTTCACTGCCACTGCCACTCTCATTGTCTCATCCATGAAACTATATCCACTCTCAACTGCATGAAAGTCATTCCAGGATCATCAAAGTAATATCTCAAACCATATGCCCAACATCACCACATACCATCACAAGATATGTGTCTCAACCAAGTACCAACCTGTACCATGCATCAACCTGTACCATCAAATATGTACCATATAAATTGCATCAACTATGCACTAAACATGTACCATACCAAGTATCAATCATGTACCATACCATGTGACAACCATCCACATCAACCATGTACATCAACACCATACCATGTACAAATCATATACCATAGCATGCCATACACCATATGGAAATAAACCAAGATATGAACTAGCAATGTATCTCAACAAACAGACCTCAACTAGCATGTACCATGCATCCAATGATGTGCCTTAATTCATATACCAAGGCTCAGAAACACATTCCTCTAGCATGCTCCTCAATATCACCAAGATGCAACCTCAAAACACAATATGCCAAGCCTCAAGTATGCACCATAACATCACCAAAATATACCTCAACATGTACCATAAAATCATTAATATATAACCTTCAAAATATGTATATAGACATACATTTAATATTGTAGCAACCTTTTTGCATCATCATGCCTTGCTGCAACTTGGAACAAGAATCCCCTTTACTTTAACTCATCCTTTCTACCTCATATTTGCCTTTCTATTCCTATTTTTGTTTCTGCAGTCATGCATCTTTCTATTACTACATTGTGTTTATGTTCATGTTTTTGTTTCTACAACAACACAATTTGTTTTTCCTCCAATGTGTTTCTATTCCTATTTCTATTTCTGCAATCACACGCCTTTTTGTTCCTATTTTTGTTTTTGCAGTCACACACCTTTCTGTTCCTGTAATGCATTTTTTTTCTTGTTTATGTTTCTGAAGCTTCTCGCCTTCCTTTTCCTATTTATTTTTATGCAGTTTCACACTTTTATGTTACTGTAATGCATTTCTTTTCTTGTTTATATTTTTACAGCCTCTCACCTTCACCAAAAGACCAAAAATAGACCATAACAAATCCACTAGATTTATATTCAATTTTCTCAATAGGTCCTAATGGGAGTCTCTTGATCTCTTATTTATACTTTTCAAGTTTATTCCTTTAGGGGCCATATTGTAACAGTTTTACCCATCTTCCTTCTTCTAAGGATAACCCACTTTCTTGTTGCAACTAATTTGCCCATAATTAGTAAACTCACAATTCCTTGTGGCAACTAATTTATTTTTAATTATTTTCTTTTTTCAACAACTTTACCTATAATTAACTTCTAGTTGCAACCACTTTGACTAGCAACCTTCTTGATCATTTTCTAGGGGATTCTAGAATAATCAAATTATTTTTTGACCTTCTAGGAACTTCTATATGATTCTTTGAGGGTCCTCCAACTTCACAAGGCCATGTCTTCCTAACTATGAGGAACCACGTGGTGTAAAACATATCACCAAAAATGACACGATCTGTACTATCCATCTATGATAGTGTCACATTCATTTACACTATCCTTCATGGCAATATTCCTCATCCAACTTTGGGTTCCATAACCACACTTTTTTGGCTCCTTGTAGACTTCTTCAAATGCACCCACCTAACTCACCATCAATCTCGATCATACAATTGAAAATCAACAATCAACTGTCCAAAATTCATATCTAAATCTCTGGACCTATCCAATGGTTGACATCAATCTCCAATGATTAACATAAATCTATAAGGGTTGACACCTCTCCAAGGGTTGACATCAACTAGGTTTGGGACCTATCCAAGGGTTGACATCAAATACAAGGGTTGGCATCAATCTCTAAGGGACATCAATGAAAACCAATTGTACAACACTTGCATCACATAATTGGTGCAACGAGTCATAGCATTTTAAAAAATGTTGAAGGATCTAGAGAAATGGGTTGATAACCTTTCATTTGAATCATTCTTCATTCAGAGTCAAATTTATTTGTGCACCATTGAACAATTTCTTTCATGTCAGTTACTTCTGGAACACATCCTTCCAATGTTATTCTTAAGGTCTAGATTAGGTTCTTCTTATTCTTAGCTGGAGGAAGATACTTTTAGTACTTGTATGCCCTGGAACACTAGAACTGTTGATCTTGATGACCCAGTGTGTTCAATGTGTCTCCACAAAATAATTTCTTCTTGTTACTTGACATATTTTGTTCTTTTTACAAAGGTGGTGCTACTGTCGATAATTACAAGTTGGCATTTTTTATTTTATTAAATTCCACCATGCATTGCCTTGGTAACTCAATCAATCATAGATCATGCTTTAAATGTCATCAATTGTCATGTGAATTTTATTTATTGCGACCATTATTCGATGTATTATGCATTAATAACGACATTATGCTTTTACTAGTGTCGGATGATGTGGAAGGGATAATTAAGATGATGGGAAATGGTGATGTGATGGTATGATGGATGGAAAGTGTTAAGTATGAAGGTGAAAAATGATGTATGGGAAATTCTAAGAGTATAAAACAGAAATACAGAGTTGCGGGGTTGCAGATCTAAATGTTAGTGAATATTTCTTCAGGAAAGGGTGACAATTCCTGCATTGAGATCGCGAATATGGTTAGGTATTGAGAGATATGTCAACTTGCGGATGTGTAGACATACAAATAAGGAAAAGTGAGGGGGAGTAAGGAAGTCCACTCTGAAATGAGAAATATGTCTAAGAAATAAAAGAAGTGAAAAGTGGAAAGTAAATGCGCACTTGTGGAGGTGGAAACTTAGGAAAAAATTGAGGGATGGTATGTAGCTCCACATCTGCATTGCTTAAATTTGACTAAGTACCAAAAGAAAATGAAAAATGAAACAAAGTAAAGTATTTTGGTAAGTAAGGAAATTTTTGGTACGAGAAAAGATAAGTAAAGGAAATAAGAAAGAAGAATATTAAGAAAAATCCTAAGAGTAACTAAAATGAAAAACACTAAATTGACCAAAAATATTGACAACACTATCATAAAATCCCGTTAAATCTAAGTTGTCGATCTCAAATTGGATAAAATTTGAGACATTGATCATATGATCCATTCCAAATATTATGGATCAATATCCGTCATTGATCACTAGATTGAAACAATCTATATCGTTTATCTGAGCTCCATCGATGATCGATCGTTTGACAATTCTCTTTGGAAAACCTAACTTGCTCATGAATCTCCCTGGTGCATGATCATCGACCATTAGCCATTGGATAATCCTTTTGAAAACCACTTGCAACACCTATCTGAATCATTCGACCTGATCTTTGACCATCGATCGTTGACAATCCCTGACAATTGATGAAAACACTTCTCTAATTTGACTGACCCAACCATCTGCCATCCCTGTTGGATAACATGCCATCACACATGGATGTTGATGTGAAATGACATGTAGACTCTAACATGGAACTCTAGATTACATGGAATGACACATGGATGCTGACATGTCATGACACATAGAATCTAACATTGCACTCTGGTTGGCATGGCATGACATGTCATCACCCTCTTTTCTTCATCGACCATCGACCATTTCCCTTTGATGAACCAAACACCTCACTGAGTCGATCGACACCTGACCATCAACCATTCGTTGTCAACAATTTCTATTAACAACCAAACAATTCTCCAATTCGACCAACTCGATCATCGGTCATCGACCGTCAAAAATTTTCATTGGTGACCAAATACTTCACCAATCTGACTAACCTGACCATTGACCATTGACAGTTTCCTTTGGCCAGCCCCAACACTTATAAAATTTTCAACCAATCTCTGATTAATCTAGGATGTCGATCTATTATTGAAACTGATCTTGATCATTGATTCATTGAACTTCTCCCAACTCTACTGAAGAATATCAACCATCGCTTTTCTCTATTTTCTAAGCTCCAAAAGAAAATACTGACCGTCAATTGGCTCCAACTTCCCACTGGCCAAAAATGAATCCAGACTGTCCATTTGATCCATTTTTTAAACAACTGAAAAATGAATCTTGTCCATTGATTTAATGATTTTTCCAAATGGTCAAAAATGAATCCTGGTCATTGATATGCTAGACCTTAGCAACCTCCAAAATCCTTATAAATTTTTAAATTTATCAAGATGAATCTAGGTCATTGATCTCGATATTGAACGTGATCTCAAACATCAATTCTTCAAACTGTCCTAGCTCTTTCAACCTCCATTAAAGAGTTAATTTTCACCTTGCAAGTTGAATATAACTCTGCAATTCAATTGATTGATTCCATTAAAAGTATTAGACAATTCTAAGGAAATTATATCTCGAATTTTTGTCAATAATTTGAGGATTTCTCTCTGGATATCAACATTTCCCCCAAATTCTTCATAGATCAAATTATGTGATAGCTAATTTTCCCAAATTATCACTGGTTCTTGGTCCATATGGATAAAATGTTGAACTTAATCTCTGATACCCATCCTCCATCTAGGTCACGTCATAGCTAAAATGACTCAATAAATTTTTCTGATACCAATTCTAAATGCGGAAAATAACACACAACATGAAATTCAAGATCATTTATTTGTCCACACTAATAATACCATAAATATAACTACTCTTATTGCGCACACAAACAACTAAAAACATGCATAATCATTCAACCATAAAATAGAGATATGCATGCATCTTTTTTCTCACAGTAAGCAACATCAACCAAATATTACTACGAGTAAAATGCACATCAAATATATCAACATTTAATACTAATCAACACACCAGATAAGAACACTTATCTTATGAAAATGTGCAACCCTCTACAAAGGTATTTCATTCCTCCCAACCATTGACCTATTATTCTAATTCTCAATAACAATTCACCCCCGATCTGGGGATATTAATCCACAAGATATGGTGCTCCCTCAGGATGGCTAATGTCCCCCTCTCTACAGTCAAACTCATAGCTAATTTCAATCCACCAGTTGTCTTACTCTAAACCTACACAACCCAAGGGATGGAATCCCCCTTAATGTTTCATAGTCCCTCATACCTTTTCACTCCCCTCTAGGGATTCCATCATAGGTTAGCCAAGAAATCTCTCTATTGGGACCCCAAGAATTTTCCCAACAGCAAAACACGTGCTTCCCTTGAAGAATTTCGAACAACACATTACTCCCATGCACACAGTCTTTTTCCATGAAATTTCATCTCCAAAAAGTTGTTAAACTTTCCCACAACAACTACGTTCAACCATAAACACTCATAACTTATTGTCTATCCAAAAAACATCCATGTAAAAACTTATCTCCATGCAAAAATGTGAATATGTAATTATAGTCTCCTACACATATGAATTTCCTCTCTTTCTATTGCTTTCTTGACATGCACTCTTCCCCAAGCTTATTTTACTTAGCCTCCATTCTCTCAATAACTATGGGATGTGACTCTCACTCCCACCCTCTTACGTGAATTCAGTGATTGGGCTCTAGAACGCTCAACATATAATGGAAGGTTCATGGTAAAGATAATTTAGGAAGAAATGGGTTTTGGTTTAATAAACATGGGTGAACTCTCCCCCCTTTGGACCCCTTCCCTCTCTCATGGAAACTTATCCCCCAAATATCCATCCATGTCCCTCTTCAACTAGCCATACATTTTATTCATTATATTCGATTTACATCATTTACATATTACATTGCTTTGTCTCTCGACGATACATTATATTTACATTATACATTGCTATTTTGGGGTTTGAAAATTGGGATGTTACACCACCACTTGTTCTTTATATGTCATAACACGATTTAAATTTCTCCCATTTAGACATATTAAAAGGCCATAATCTTAGCCTTATGAAGGCTACCTTGTAAGGCATGAACATCATAGAATGAGGAAACAATAATCAATAAACTTTGGATTCTTGGAACTATGTGGGATAGAATAAAAAATCATATATGGAAAATACAATAGTAATGGATACCACAAAGTGAAGGAAACCACCTATATCACCCACATTTTTTAAAATAAGATTCTTAAATTCATAAATATACAATCCAAAGAGTGTAAGTGATATTTGGCACCTTTTTTTTAACCCTATAATGTTTTGTATGTACTCTATGTTTTGATTTTATTTAGAACTTATAATAATCATCTCATTGAGAGTCATAAGCAATGAAATTACCAAATTTGAAAGCCCTAAGACCCTAAGCCTCTCAAATAATCAGTTCCTTGGGATTGCACCAATGACTTTGTAATATTCCACAAAGGAATAATAGAACTTACACATACTTGTTTTTCCTCCTCAATGATGGAAATGAAGGAGAAGATTGGATTTAAAATGTGATGATTCCATCTAAAACATGCTTGACCTTTATCTTGTAACTTATTTTCCTCTAGCCATGGGAAATGTAGTCATCTAACAGTGTGTGTATAATCATGATGATATGATAATTACTCTATTCATTCTAATCTATAGACTTATAAACAGGAATAACTCAATGTTAGGCTTAGGAGATTGAAAACAAATGAGAAGCCATGTAATTAAAGAGGCTTATAATACATACTTCTAAAATGTTTGGGCTATGCTTAGTTAATGAATCCATCTTTCAAATTTTCCACATCTCAAGGTTTTCTCAATTGAATTTTATATATGGATCAAAAGATTGTGTGGTTAGTGAAGAAATGACAAGTAGAAGGCCTATGATTAACAATGTTAGGTGTTTAATTAGGAATATCATAAAGTGAGGCAACACAGTGAAATCATGGGTAAAGGTAGAAATATAGAAAGTGGAATTTTGGCATAATTGATATTTTGAAATACTTAGGGTTGACCATAAGCTTATGAAGGATCTCAAATATATTGACATTTATTCTTCCTAAGTATTCTATCATGGACCACATTTTTTTTCTACCATAGCATTTGATAGTATACAAAAAAAAGTAATATTTTTTGTTAATCTCTAAATGTTTTGCAATATATATCATACCATGAGTTTCAAGGGAAGTAGCCATGTGAATTGTGAATTGAATGGGCCAACATATATAATTGGGTTTCATAAATTCTCTAAAGTATGGAACTAAGGTTAGTTATATAAGTCTCTTATATAAGTGGTCAAAGAGAATAATTCACTGACATGTGTGAGAGGGTGCATGTTACAAACAAGGTTGAAACATAAGAATCCAAAAAGAGATCACAACATGATCAATCAAGGGTGGAGAAGTGGAAACCTAGAGATCAAGAACTTTTGAAATAAAGGAATCATTGATCAATATGTAATAAAAAAGATAGACCTGCAAGAAAAGGAAAGCATGTCCAGTAATCCTAAATGTGTTCCTAGATGCAACCATGGAAACAAAATATTTTTTTATAAAATCATTAGATTATGGAAAACCAATATTTAAGCTATGAAACAATATTAGAAATGAATTTGTAGAACATTTGAATACTTAATTGGCACAATTATGTGGTGTAAAATATAACCTATAATTTTTCACTAAATGTATAGGTTTGTATAGCAATGATATCAATTTATATTGAGGAAATGAATTCTATCATGCTTGAAATATATGCAAATTGGTATATATGTGCCCTAAGTAATAGCCTAATTTTTTGTTATGTTTCTTTTCATTTTTATGTATCTTCATCTAATTACATCCATACATGTTTCTACATTTATTGATAGGAGACTATAACTTTCCATCTCCACCTAGGGTGGAGAGATCCCATCTTGCATGTGGGACAACTACTACACCCCTTGGCATTCCAATTTCCATTGGATCTACTTATAGTCATGTATTTTGTTAGTTAATTTGGTTTTATAATGTGAAAATAAATTTGTAGTTCATTTTTTATTTATTTTTTTACTAAGTTAAGACCTATTACACATGTGTATTCATTTAATGGTATGGGTATTCCATGAACCACCCCAAGCCACATTCATTGCACCATTTGGCACAACAACTATTTTTAGCATGCCACTTTGGAAATATGTATAACAATCACTTAAATTTTATCCTAGAGTTTTCTTTGTACTTGTCTTTAGTTTTCTTACTTTTAGCTTTCAATTTTGCAGTACAAGGTAGGGTTTGTACCTATCCCTTTCAATGTAATCTCCTATTTCCATGGTACAAAATTAGGTAGTAAATTCATGTGGTTTTTGTTTAAGTTGAGAATTTTTTTTTCATTCTATTATACCACCCTCATTGGTTTTGATCATGTTTTTTGCAATAATTGGTAGTTGTTGTTGATGGAAAACTTGCACTAGTAGATTATATACTGTCAATTCCTCAAAATTTGGGAATTGTAGTTTCTATCAAC
>CBVK0100138999.1:0-21487 GCA_900067695.1 Picea abies | reverse complement strand
TATTAGAGACAAGTGCGAAGGTGACGGAGAGGGCAGAGAGCAAGGAAAGAATGGCAAGCTCTGAAAAGCGGTCGGACGGGATTCAAAAAAGGGTTACGGGGATAGTCAGGACAGTCGAGTGTTGCACGATGAAATTTCATGTTTCGAAATTTTTGAGTGCAAAATGTGTAAAATAGAAGAGATCGTGATGGGGCAGTTGAGTAACCGGTTTGTATATTTGCGGAATTCTGGCAAAGTGGCTAAGTATGGAACAGGGAAATGGCTAATTGCATATGTGGCAATAAGATCTTATATATAATTGCCAAATGCTAATTGCAAAGGGGCGCGGATATAGGAAACAACGACTACGAACTGAATATTTCTTCAACCCACCAAACTAACGATTCGCCAAAGAAAATTGAACAAATGGCGAAGTATGGAAAGTGGACAGACGGGCTTCAAAATGGGGTGACAATAGTTCCACTAAATATGCGAGGAACCGACGATTAAATTGTATTTCTCGAAATTTTTCAATGCAAAAAAGTGCAGCACAGAAAAGGGCATGATAGGTGGACCGTAATACGGAAAAGCGTATGATCTAAGAAGGGTTGTGATTTTGAATATCTGTCAATTTGTATATACCGGAGCTCTGAATGTTGTTTGGAGGTAACGGAAAAGTAGAATTGCAATGTTGACCCGACCAGCGTGCAAGTTCGCCTGTCAATTTGTATATGGCAAAACTCTGGGTGCCAGTTGTGGGACAAGGAACAGTAGACGGCCAATTTAAAGAAAGGGGAAGCAGTCGTTGGAAACGCAAACACGTAAATCCACAAAGTTGCGGAGCAACGCATTGTCGGGAAAAAAACGATTAAGTAACCAGGAAGAGAAACTAGAGGGAATAAAAGAGTGGGAAAATAGAGAGGCGGAAGGTAGTTTTCGTAAGCACGAATTGGTTTCAAAGAAGTGTCATCGTTGCAAAACCATGATCTACTAATTGTCAGCAAATGTGTTGTTGAAGATTACATTTTATTGCAACGTATGCCTGCAGCTATGTTCTTGATACATTATTCCATGACTGTAACATATCAACTTAACCACTAAATTTCCTTTTCTACTAATTGCCAGCAAATGCTTTTTGGAAGATTATATTTTATTGGAACGTGTGTGTGTAACTGTGTTCTTAATACATTCTACCATCAGTGCAACATATTAACTCAAGTATTAAACTTATTGCATTATGGGTTATTAGCATTAAAACTTAATAATTACATGTCTAGAAACAAGAATAACTATTTTGCTGCAACATTGTACATTGGTATTAGTAAACACAAGATCGAAGAAGTACGAGAGCACCGAACCATGCCAATTAGAACATGCGTTAAACCCAGAAAAGAGGCAGCAACGAAGAGTACAAGGCAATTTTTTTTTAATAGAAAATCTAAAATAAAATAAAAAAATAATAAGAAAAACACCGAGTACTGTACATCTATGCTTAGAAATTGGACCCAGTTCTTCGGGCCAAAACAATGAAGGTATCTGCAACAAACACAGGCATGGGTTTTGCAGTATGCCAGATCCTTGGAGTTTTCTCATCGATGAATCATCCTCTGCTTAAATTGATATTTTTCAGAATCTTTTCCTCAAAAAGAAGATGAAAATGGTTGCAGGGCAAGTGGAATAGCCCTTAGCTGAAACCGCTTCTGCATAGTCCAACAAAATTCAGTAGCACAGCTTGCACGTGCAATTGCAGAGGCCCAAATTAGTCCATTATGGGCAGAAGGAGATGCCTAGTAGGAAAATGTGTGGCAAGAGCGAGAGTTTTGGACCTGATGCACGAAAATGTTAAACAATATTTTTTTGGCTTGAAATATATCTCTGGGAGCATCAACATATCATTGCTTTACACTGAAACTCTTCCACCCAGAACAGACTAATTTGGAACTTTGGAATTCCTACTTTCGCGGTGCAAAGTGGTTGTTGCGTTCACCATCAGTTTCTTTCTGGAACTCCTTTTGGTGTTGTCATGACTGCGATCACCGAGCCAGGAAGGTCCATTCATTATGGTTGATCTCAATTTGGGCACAGGAGTGGAAAGATTCTATGCATTGCCATCATCCATTGTCATATCATCATCCATCAGATCATCTTCTTCTGGCTCAGAATTCATGGTTCTCTGACCAGCCAGGTTTGTGATGGAATTTTTTGGCTTGAAATATATCTCTCGGTGTACCAAGGGACTATCTCCTTTTTTGCTCCTGGGCGGAGGGAGATGAATAGTAAGAATATGCCCTGGAATAGTGGAACCTTTGGCCATTATGCCCTAATGTGTTTACTATGTGTGGAGAGAACTGTTGCTAGAAGTTATTTAGAATTTTCGTTTGGTCGAGACGATGTTTGAAATGAAAATTGGGGAGGGATAATATAAGCCTCCACAAATTATGGTTTAATGTGTATCAATGGAATATCTCCTCGAGCCTTTTGTTGATCAATGACAATTTCCAGGGTTCATGTGAAATGAGTTGTGACCATCACTTCTCACTAATTGCACAATTAGAAAAAGGTGTGAACGTGGCGGTGATGGCGAAAAGAGATTAAGAATCGGAAATTTCTTAAAAGCACCAACCCGTCGGTGCACAAAAAAAAAATATTGTGTGGCCTTTGAAATGAATACTTGGAAAGGATAACATTCTTGTGGGAAAATCTTAGTTTAATTCGTACTAATGACAAATCTTCTCTGGATTTCTGGACATTAATGACAGTTTTAACGGTTGCTGCAGGATGGCTACTAGCATTAAAGCTTAATTATTGCATATCTGGAAACAAATATGAAGGCAACAGCAATGGCGAAACCAATTCCAAGAAATACCAAAGTTTTAAAAGCGGTCGGGCGAAGATATACCCAGGGCACGTGAAGGGCCGATGGTTCTCAGCCTGGCGGGCTGAAAATTGAGCCTCTATTGTTCTGTGTCCTACAAATAGCACCTACACTTCCGCGATATACAAATTGACAGGCGGACTCGCGGGTTGGTTGGTTCAACATTGCATTTTTTTTGTCCTTAGCGATTACGTATTAATTCCATAATTAGCCACTTTTTTGGATCGGGGGTTCTCGGGCTAGCGGGCAAAAAATTGGGCATTTATTATTCCGTGCTCTACAAATAACACTAACAATTTCGCGATATACAAATTAAGAATCTGACCTGCGCTAAATTATTACTATTAAATATTTATATTGCAGAATTTAATTATACGAGAAAGTTTGCACAATCTGGTCGGCCGAGTGATATAAAAGTATTTCCACAAACAAGCAATATAAAAAAGTCATTCCATACTTAGGCACTTTTTTTATCGCAGGTTGGCGGCCTCGCGAGCTGAAAAAAGAGTGTTTATTATTCTGTGTCCTACAAATAGCACCCAGATTTCCGCGGTATACAAATTGACAGGAGGACCTACGGGCTGCTTGGCTGAACATTGCATTTGATCCCGGGTTCGCGGCCTAGCGGGCTAAAAATTAAGTATCTATTGTTCCGTGTCCTACAAATAGCACCTACAGTTCTGCGATATACAAATTCACACGTGGACTTGTGGACAGTTTCTATAAAAAGTATGAAATGAAATTTTATACAGCATATGCGGATCCCTCATTCCATACTTAGGCAGTTTTTGCCATACTTAGGCAGTTTTTGGATCGCGGGCTCGCAGTCTGGCAGGCCGAAAAGAGAGTCTCTATTGTTTCATCTCCTACAAATAGCACCCAGACTTCCGCAATATACAAATTGATAGTGTTCTAGAACATATGTGGATCCCTCATTCCATACTTGGGCACTTTTTGGATCACGGGTTCACGACCTGGCGGGCTAAAAATTAAATATCTATTGTTTTGTGTCCTACAAATACCACCTAGACTTCTGTGTCCTACAAATAGCACCTAGACTTCCGCGATATACAAATTCACACGCGGACTTGTGGAAATAGTCTATATAAAGTATAGAATGAGATTTTATACAACATATGCAGATCCCTCATTCCATACTTGGGCATTTTTTGGATCGCGGGCTCGCGACCTAACGGGCCGAAAATAGAGTCTTTATTGTTCTGTCTCCTACAAATAGCACCCAAACTTTCGCGATATACAAATTGATAGTGTTTTAGAACATATGTGGATCCCTCATTCCATACTTGAGCACTTTTTGGATCGTGGGTTCACGACCTGGTGGGCTGAAAAATAAGTATCTATTGTTCTGTGTCCTACAAATAGCACCTAGACTTCCGAGATATACAAATTGACATGTGTGCTTTTGGACATAGTCTCTATATAAAGTATGGAATGAGATTTTATACATCATATGCGGATCCATCATTCCATACTTAGGCAATTTTTGGATCGCGGGTTCACGAGTTGGCGCGCCGAAAATAGAGTCTCTATTGTTCTGTCTCCTACAAGTAGCACCCAGACTTTCGCGATATACAAATTGATAGGTAGACTCGGGTTGATTGGCTAAACATTGCACTTTTATTGTCCCGTAGCGATCCCGTATGAATTTCAAATTTAACATTTTTTTTATCGGGGGCTCTGGGGCTGGTGAGCTGGTAATTGGGTGTCTATTGTTTCGTGCTTTACAAACACATTTTTCTAGAACATATGCGGATCCCTCATTCCATACTTCAGCACTTTTTGGATTGTGGGTTCGTGACCTGGCAGGTTGAAAATTAAGTATCTATTGTTTTGTGTCCCACAAATAGCACCTAAACTTCCACGATATACAAATTGATATGCGGACTTGTGGACATAGTCTATAAATAAAGTATGGAATGAGATTTTATACAGCATATGCGGAGATCCCATATGAATTTCATATTTAGCGAAATTTTTTTATCGAGAGCTCAGGGTTTGTCGGGCTGAAAATTGGGCCTCTATTGTTCTGCGCTATACAAAAACATTGTTCTAAAACATATGTGGATCCCTCATTCCATACTTGGGCACTTTTTGGATCGCAAGTTCGCGACCTGGTAGGCTGAAAATTAAGTATCTATTATTCTGTGTCCTACAAATAGCACCTAGACTTCCGCAATATACAAGTTGACACGCGGACTTGTGGACATTGTCTCTATATAAACTATGGAATGAGATTTTATACAGCATATGCAGATCCCTCAATCCATACCTAGGCAATTTTTGGTTCGTGGCCTGGTGGGTCGAAAATAGAGTCTCTATTGTTTTGTCTCCTACAAATAGCACTCAAACTTCTGTGATATACAAGTGTACAGGTGGACTCGGGCTGGTTGGCTAAACATTGCAGTTTTATTGTCCCGTAGCGATCCCGTATGAATTTCATATCTAGCGATTTTTTTTTATCGGGTCTGTGGGGCTCGTGGGCTGAAAATTGGGCCTCTATTGTTCTGCACTGTACAAACACCAGGCACATCTTCGCGATTTACAAATTGACAAACAGACATGTGGGCTGCGTGGCACAACATTGCAGTTTTCATTGTTCCTTGTCCTCCGAATAACCCTCAGAGTTCCGCGATATACAGATTGACAGATGGACTCGAGGGATGGTAGGTTCAAGTTTTCCATTTTTTACAAATACTAATCCCTATCAACTATCTAAGATATCTAAAAACATGATTTTCAATACTAGATTATTAATAATAATTTTTGCTATTGTAGAATTTAATTAAATGAGAAAGTTTGTACAATCTGGTCGGGCGACTCATATAAAAGTTTTCTGACAAATGAGCAATACATAGTAAACATGTACTTTTAAAAAGTATGGACAAGAGATTTTATAGAGCATATGTAGATCCCTCGTTCCATACTTGGGCACTTTTTGGATCGCGGGTTCTCAGCCTGGCGGGCTGAAATTTGAACCTCTTTTATTCGATGTCCTGCAAATATCACCCAGACTTCCGCGATATACAAATTGACAGGTGGACTTGCAGATTCCATGTCTGGCGCGTTCAAGATTGTAATTGTTTAGCAATGCTCATCCTATCTAACTTCAGCTAAACACATTAGTTTTAGATACTAAAATATTAATATTAACTATTGTTATTGTACAAGTGAATTACATTAAATTATTAAAGGATGTTAAATCGCTTATTTTTAAAAAAATGAAGGAAACAAAAGAATTTTTTTGTAAAATTCTATCACTGCAAGCATAACAAGGATCAATTTGAAGTTTAAGGCCCTCTTGTTCATATGATAGCACAATTGCACTCCGCACAGTATATATTTGTTGATTTCAAATTATTCCAGGATATTAATTTTACCAAGTTCATCGAATAAGAAAAAATTGTGAAAACAACGATCAATTTGAATTTTAAGAGCCTCTTGTTGGTATGATAGGACAGTTGCACTTCACACACTATATATTCGTTGATTTAAAATTATTTCACAACAATAATTTGACCAAGTTCATCGATCAAGGAAATTTGTCAAAACAAGTCACATAGAGAAATTATCAGGCGGATCTGCGTGCCAGCTGGCCAAAAAAATTCAATTATATTGTTTCGTGTACTCCAAAGAAGAGATGGAGTTCCACGGTATACAAATTGGCAGACAAACCAGATAACCAAGAACCAACCATACTTTAAATAGCCCAGAAGAAAGTTCCCAGAAGGTTCCATTGAGTAGAACCCATCGACCTTTGCACCAAACAATTTGATGTACAAAGAAAAAACGTTGGCGCATTCCTTTTCTCTTGAAACGAACATTCATCTGGATGTTGAACAAATATTATAGAGAGACACGAGGTATTTTTGTTTCCTCCCAAAGTTTGATTTAATTTTTTTTTTGCCCTTCTTCAGCCGATATGCAAAATTGCATTGTCCTCATTTAAGGTGAATTTGCTCTATATCTGAAGCTACCACGGCATATAGACACTGCTTGCCTTTTTCTGTAGATATGTTTCATACGACAACTCTGTCAATTCAGGAGCACATTTTGTAACAGAGGCTGCCTAACCGAACACTACATAGTTGTGTTGCCCACGGTTCGGATAACACCATCGATGCAATGTCCATAAATATATGGACATTTTTTTTTTTTTATTTTAACAATAACGGTTATGGGATGTTTATATTCATCTTGGCCTGAATGCCGAAAATCTAATTACATTGGTGGTTTCTTTGCCCTGATGCATCTCACTGCTAAGGATGAGGATGCAGCTGAAGCTTGCAGATTTCTTCCTTGAAAAGGAACTCAAAGACTCTATTTCAGTAATTTTCCCCCACTTGAAGATACAAACAAATTTGTTTAAAAGTATACAGTAAAACATGGTAGCAAACAGCTTAAGGAATGGGTTCCCATGATTCTTCTTCGTCTTTCATCTTAACCCCGGTAGAGAGGAGGGCAGCTTTGTTGGCTTCGATGTCTGCCTCTTTATTATGAATTCGCAACACATGATAGTACTTCAAGTTCTGGAAATAGTTTCCCAAGCCTTTGATTCTAATTATCAGCCTTGATAGTTTAAGATCCAAAGCTGGGGAATTGGAAACCATTGCATTTATAATGATCTGGGAGTCACCTATAACATTGGCTTCAGTTATGTTTAAATCTTTGAGGATCTTGAGACCTTGGAAGAGGGCCAAGGCCTCAGCTTGAATGCTGGAAGAATAACCAAGTCCCCAAGCATAGGAATGGATTTTTTCCCCAAATGGATTTACAACAACACCTCCTGCACCAGCTTTGCCCGGATTGCCCTTTGTTGCTCCATCAAAAAAGAGAGAATGTCTTGCTTGCGTTTTGATCCATTCTTGAAAGTCGGTTTCAGATTTCTTTATTTGCCACTCTTTGATAGTAGGGGCTTTTCTAAGTGCTGAAGGAAATCGAATATCTAGAGTTGATCCCCATGCCATGTCCTGTTGGCTGAGACTGGAGTCGTCTTTTATGTCAGTCAAGCATTCCTTTAATTGACCCTTAATCTTGATTTCTAAGGCCTTGGGATTCTTCTTTATATTTCTAAAGACTCTTCTGTTGCATTCTAGCCATATCTACCAACAGATAACCTTTGGGAGGTTCGCCCATGCCGCTTTGATTATTTGGTTTTTATGGGGAGGGCCAGGATATCTGAATGCCCGTTTCAAGAAGAGTTCGGTAGTGGAGCAAGGAAGCACGAAATTAGGGTCCAAATCTTGGACAAAGAGAGACCAAATCTGCTTGGAGAATCTGCATTCGAGCATTAGATGGACTGTTGTCTCTGCATTTCCGTTGCATAGTGAGTAGATGGAGGGACCATAGAAACCTTTCTTCTGCAAATAATCATATGTTAAGATTTTTCCATGGCAAAATAGCCAGGCAAAAAAGTCGACTTTGGGCCAAGAAGGAAAATGCCAAACCCCTTGCCAAGGAGTTGGGTCGGGGGGGCGTATGGTCTCTCGTTCAGCTTGGTGTATCCCAGGGAGACAGCGTAACCTTTGGCATTCGGCCCCCAGCCTTTCCAGTCTTTTTTCCTCGTGTGCGTGGGCGCCAAACCATGTAGAAGATCAAGCAGCGTGGTCCATTCGGTGATCAAATGATCCAGCACTTTAATGGGTTTCCATCCTGCCCATTCAGATTTGTTCTAGCATGAAATATCCCACAACGATCGCAGTCCCTCTCTGTCCATCCAGCAACGCAGCGATCTGATGGAGGCTCTGTCTTCAATTGGATCCTTATTCATGATTTTGTCTGTCCAAATGTTGATTCTTTTTCCGTTACCTGGGATCCAGTAGGAGTGCGCGGTAATTAGATGGGCGGCTTTAGCATACAGATTGAGAAATGTCGAGTTGGGCATTTGAATCGCGTTTTCTAAACATCTGGATCGGGGTCCTCTGAAATATTTTTTCTAAAGAGCCAATTGGGCCCAGCCAGGCTTGGGCGCGATGATCTTCCAGATAATCTTTGCCACCATTGCCACATTCTGCTGACAGAGATTTTTGAAGTTTAGACCACCCTCGCATACCGGCTTGGAGATGGTTTCCCAACTGATGAGGGGGATCTTGTTTTCGTTCTGTTTTCCTCCCTTCCAAAAGAACCTCCGTATGTACTCTTCCATTTTTTTTTAAATGATTGCCGGAGCGAGGAGTCCAGCAAATTGGAATAGAGGGAGGCTGGTAAGGACAGATTTAATTAAGACTGTTTTGCCAACAGAATTAAGCCAGGAGTAACCCCAGGCTTGAACCTTGGACTTGAATTTTTCCAGCTGAGGGAGCCAGTCTCTACTTGCAGGTCTCTTATAAGTTACAGGGAGGCCCAGGTATTTAAAGGAGGACCAAGAAGATGAGGCTGCAAACCCCAAGCATCTAGAGATGGCAGAGAGCACTCTAGGTGTAATATTCTAGTTGTAGATGTGGCATTTGCTCTTGTTAATAACATTGCCTGAGGCCTCACTGAATTCATCCAAAACTGCTTTGAATTTTAAGGCAGAGGAGAGAGAGGCAGGACCCAAAAGCAGAGTGTCATCCGCAAACAAGGCATGATTAATGTTTTTGACCCCTCTGGCGATACACAATTCGTTTATGTCTTGATCTTGCATTTTTTTGTCTAGCAGGAAGCTGAGGACAGAGGCTTGGATGACAAAAAGTAGAGGGGATAGAGGGCACCCTTGCCTAAGTCCTCTCGAAGCTTTGAAAAACTCAGTGGCTCTTCCATTTACAAGCGGAGCAATCCATGGCTCCGAGATACATGCCCGGATCCATTTAATGAAATTTTCTCCAAAACCGAATTTGCACATAACATTTAAAAGAAAACTGTGATTTACTCGATCAAAAGTGTTTGCTAAATCTAGTTTAACCACCATACCTTGCTCTTTTCGGAGAAGGCTTGAGTGAACTGCCTCTTGAACAAGGAAGTAATTGTCCACGATCTGCCTGCCTTGAATGAAACCGCCTTGATTTTCAGGGATTATTTTAGGAAGAATGCACTTCAGCCTGTTTGCAATTACTCTAGTTGTTGGCGCTTTTTTCCTTAGGTATGAGGGCTAAATAAGCAGAGTTTGTGCTGCCGCCTATTTTTTGAGTGTTTTGAGACTTCTGTACCATTTTGAGAAGGTCCTTTTCAACGATCGGCCAGCAGGCTTGAAGGAATCTGGCAGAGAATCCATCCAGCCCAGGGGCCTTATCAGGATCCATCTCAAACAGAGCCTTTTTGACTTCATCTTTAGTGACTTTGGCCTCAAGATTCTCCTTCATACGCTGAGAGAGTACAGTGGGTATAATGTCTAACAGATCGGGATAATGATTTGGATCTTTATCCTCTCTATACAAGTCTTGAAAATGTGAAAAGGCAGCTTTCTTTAGGTGTTCAAAGTCCTTATGAGTAACGCTATCCACTTTAATCTTTGAAATGGTGTTGAAGCATTTCCTTACCTGGGCTTGTTTATGGAAAAAGTCGGTGTTCCTGTCGCCTGCTTTGAGCCAGAGATTGCAAGATTTTAATCTCCAATACTCTTCTTCAGCTAAGCAGGCCTTGTGATAGCGTTGTTGCAGCTGAGCTTCTTGATCTATTAACTCCTTTGTGAGGATAGCAGTCTCCATACACGATTGGTGGGAGGCAAGAGCGGCTTTAATGGATTTCCTTTCTGTGGCCGGATTGGGCAGAGTTTTGACCCATCTTTTTAGAACTCCTTTTATCCTTCTAAGCTTTTCCTCCCATATATAGAGAGGCGATCCGTTGACAGGCTGGTTCCAGCAATCCTTGACAGTTTGCATAAAGTCTGGCTCCTTTACCCATAGAGGGCTAAATCTAAAGGGGATGGGGCCCAGATCATGATGAGCTAGAAGTTCTAGCTTTATGGGCTTATGGTCCGAGATGCTACTGGCAAGGATATGCATTCGAGGCTCTAAACCTAGTAGCAAATAGGAACTTTGAATAAAAAATCTATCTAGCCTGGCAACAATATGTCTAGGGCCCACTGTTTTATTAGACCAAGAGTACTTACTAGAAGAGGGATTGGTATCCAGCAAGTCCCAGTCCTGCATAATGTCCTCCACCCATTCCCTTGCCGGATCTCGAACTACGCTGCCTCCCCTTTTTTCAGAGGGATGAAGAGTAAGGTTAAGGTCTCCAGCAATAATTATATTTTCCAGTTTTGTCAGATCTGCTTGGCGCCGAATAGAGTCCCAACAGTCTTTTTTTTCCCCGACATTGACTGGAGAGTAGACATTGAAAAGACAAAAGGTTTCCTTAGTGTCCAGATTATGCATTTTCAATAGCAGCCAATGAGTGTTCTAAACCTCCAATAGAACTATAAATTTGTTGACATTCCAGAGAGTGTCGATCCCTCCTGAGGCCCCCTGGGCAGGGATGGCTCTTGCTTCACTTTTCATCCAAAGTTTCTTGCTTGCTTGAAAGAAGGCTATGTCTTCCATCTTTGTCTCCTGGACGAGAAGTATGTCTGGGGTTTCGATTCTGATTAAGCTTCTGATGGCTTCTTCCTTTACTTTGGACCCCATACCTCTACAATTCCAGGAGATGACCTTCATTATTTTTGCTTCTGGTGGGCTCCCTTGGAGCCTTGGGGCTGGTTTTTCAGCATCTTAGTCTTTGGGGCTAGCAATTTTTCCAAAGTTGGTTGGCTGCCCTGGAGTTTTTCTTTGTAGGTCTCCTGCTCCCTTTTCTCCCTGTCAGTTTTCCGGCCTCTTAGAGATCTCCTTATCGAGATTTGGGACTCTCCTATTTCTCCTTCCTCTTCTGATTCGTCCATTTCCTGCTCTTCTTCCTCGACTTCTATAGTCATACCTTGAGGATCTTCAGTACTTGTTCCTTTGTGGGTGGCTGAGGACTTGCCTTTACTTGAAGGATCTACTTTTTGGGTCTCGATCTCCAGGGAAGCTTCTGTCTCCTCTTGGACCCCGACCTCCTGTGTGTTCTCTGGTTGTGAGCTTAGAGGGCCGAACTTATTTCCTGGAAAAGGATTGAGAGGGATCTGTTGGGCATTGGCCTGATGAGGTCCCTTGCCATTAGGGCCTCCCAACTTCTGGTTCTTGAGATTAGGTTTGGCTCGCTTGACTTGGTTCCATCCATCCTCCTTTCTCTACATAGCCTCTTTGATGGTCGGGCATCCTCTGGCGAAGTGGCCATAAACATGGCATTTCCGGCATTTGAAGGGTAGTTGCTCATAGTCCAATTTCTGTAGATGCGTCCAGCTTCCGACCTTTGATGTGATGGCCTTTGGTAGACCCACCTCCAGATCTACTTCTACACAGATCCTGGCACAGTCATATTGATCCTTGTTGTTCACTCGATCTATAAATTTTCTCTAGGCATTTCCAATGTGCCTCAGGGAGTCCCCATTCCAACAGTGTACTGGGAGGTTTGGAAGTCTCACCCACACCGGGACTGCTTTGGGCATGTCTACTGCCGGATCGAAGTCCGAGGTCCATTTGTTCAAGTATAGACCCTGAGGGCCCATGAAGTAGGGGCCATTTTGGAAGATCAAGTCTTTGTCATCCTTTGATGTGAATTCGAAGAGGAAGTATCCTCTCCCCAGAAAATAAGTAGTGACTCTTTCTTTGATCAACGGCACCCAGTTTCTGTTGACCCAGCTTTCGGTGGTTTTTGGGGACGGACATAGCCCCGTGAACTGGCCAATGAGAGCCCGATCGGCCAGCGACAGAGCAACCTGGATCGGGGTTTCTGGAGGGAGGGAGATCACCGGAATATCATCCAGTTTTTTCACAAATTTCGGAGCTTCTGCGTTTCTCTTTTGTGGGAGACCCGCCATGAGCCTATT
Organism: Picea abies; assembly: GCA_900067695.1. Taxonomy (NCBI): domain Eukaryota; kingdom Viridiplantae; phylum Streptophyta; class Pinopsida; order Pinales; family Pinaceae; genus Picea; species Picea abies. Next base: position 8,792 of record CBVK0100138999.1, on the reverse strand, counting down.
GAAGGTCTCAACAGGCGAGATCGATGGAGGAGGCGAAGGGGACGCCTGGGGGGTGCCCATCCCCTCCATGCACGCGAACCCTGGACTCGGGCCTGTCCCGTAGAGCTCAAACCCTGCTAACCCTATCAGTGTCGGCGAATTTTCAGCTCGGTTTCAGACGACGTTGGCCCCTGTTAGGAAGGAGATTTTGTTAAATATATGGACATTTTTTACCGCATCGCAGACAATCAATTGTATCATCACTTATCAAAGTGGAGGTAGAAGCAGTGTAATGGCATTTTGCACATATAGGCTCAAAGGGGGTCGAGTGCACATTGGCTGCAACTAAAAGACCTTCAACCTGGCAACGCGAGCAAAGGGATTAATACATTGAACAATATAATACACAACTGCATCCCCCCCTCCCCTTTAAAACCAAAAAGAAAAAGTAAACAGGTGCATAAATTTGTTGAAGGTTATTTCTATAAGAAAAGTGAGGATGATTTTGTGGATGTATACACACAACAATTGTAGAGCTAGTTAGTTTCTCCAGATCCTCTACTGTATCTTCTCGCAACTCTGTTACAAACGTTGTATGGGTTCTCCAAAAGATCCTTTCTCTAGCATCCTTCTTCTTTGTTATATTTTTGAACAGCATAAGTGGAATTTTCCCTCTATGCAATTGTTGTTCCATTGACGAAAACAAATCTGAATACGTATCGAACAATTGTAGCTGCAACATGGAACAATGCAATATTTGTGTAACTTATCCGACATATATGCAGAGGCGAAAGTTAAGAACAACACTAAATATGAAAAGCGGTACCATTTCCTTGTCGTTGTCCCACTGTCCATCCTTTATATGGAGAATGTGTTGCGACCCAAATTTTCTTGCCAATGTCACAGCAGCCCCAATCATTCCGATTGGGTAAATATCAGGGCTCTATGCAAGCTGCCTGATAGTCAAGTCCGGGAGGAAGCGATATTTTGAACAAATATCAAGAATTTTTTCCACAATGCTTGTTTCGTTGAGCAAAATAATTCGATCGCAATCACCATGGTCATATACTGTTTTGGGCAATGCATTAAAATTTGTAATGGATATCCCATTATGCGGCAATATCTTTTCTTCATGTTTCTGGACAAGATGTGGAGGAGCAGTTAGTGTGACTGTCATCTTGGTGTCCTTGTCTATCATATCAGGACGCATAATGGATCTACTTTTGTTTTCCTTGTCCAAGTAGGTGGTATAGACAACCATTATGTCCCCAACGAACAGTTGTCTAGTTTGGCGGTTGTTCAAGCCCTCTATTGACAGTACTTTGGATGTCACAACTCTAGACCTGATGACATTTTTTGAATAGGAAAACTAAAGTGAATGGTAGTGTGCTACAAGTACATGAATAGTATTCATGAACTATGGAGCCACAGTTTCGCAACCACACCTCTTGGTCTGCGGAACATGCAACACGTTCGACATTTTGCTTGTACTTGTTAATACTTCTTGCGAGCTGGAAACCATGTATTGCAAATGGCATCAGCATATCCGCCATGCCATAGATGAATATATAGCCTAGGAAATTTGTTTAGTAAACATAGTAAGAGCATGGCGTATACATCTTTACCTTTGGCCTTGTCGGTTTTTCGATGTCTGGGATGACTGATTGCTCATGGTTGTCTCACTAGTCCAACTTTTTCTAATGCAAGCATGTGCAAATGAACATCAGGACTAAACAAATATATGCATTATATATTGTCCATCGAAAGGACCAAAGAACCATAAAACTATATGCATCTTAATTTTTTAACTGAAGAAATGTTTAACAATAAACAGGGCGTGACCGCGGGTCACTGATCAAAATCTGGACCAGGGGTCAAATTTTAGCTCAAAAATCAACGTTCTCGGAATTGCCTCAAAACGAACGAGAGCATAGCCCTCATCATCACAAACCCAACGCAACTTGTTTCGTCTCAAATAGACGTCGGGAGCGAGAGATATCGCGATCTATTCGGAAAGTCAAACAGGTAAAAAAAAGGACGCTGACTGGGCAGTTCGTACAGGCTGACATGGCATGACCGTATGCTGACTTGGAAGAGGTGACATGGCTTGATCGTACATACTAATGTGGCATGACCGTACGCTGACTTGGAAGAGGTGGCATGGATTGACCGTACATGCTGACGTGGCATAGGTGACGTGGCAGTTTTTGATTGGTTAACAGTGAGCGAATCAGATTGCGACACGTGGCAGATTTTGGGCAAATGGCATGGTGCCACGTGGCCCAATCATGGGCTGCCACGTGGCAACCTGGTATTGGTCTATTTGGTTTGTTAATTAAAATTTTATGGAGGTCGTGGGGTTCGAACCCCAGACCTCCCCACCGTGTAAAGACTTTGCACAGTCCAAGTTGCCAACGCGCCACCACATTAGTTCTTGTTATGTAACGTTTTTATATACATTTAAAGTTGACTGCTGTGTAATTTGGCATGGGGGGTCCGGCTGGGGCTTAGCCCCAGCCCACGGTTTCGGTGGTCATACATATGCCCAGTGGTTACACATACGCACGCACCATATAACATGTAACCACACCATAATATATAGTGTGTGCGGGTTTTTTCTAAAATATGGTTAAAACGGTTTTAAGTGTTAGCCCCATCTGTCAAAGCCCGCGGTCCTTTGCACTACACATACGACCATACCATATATATGTTGTATAACCGACGGTTGGTGCGCGGGGTTTCAAAACCAAGCCCGTGGTTCTATGCCTTATACCATGTGCCCATGACCAGGGCGGGAAGTTGGCACGGTTGTAACCGTTTGGCTCTTTTACCCTAGCGCGCGGTCACATGACCATTCACATGCCCAGGTGCCTAGGCGGTTAGGGGCTGGCGTGCCCTTAAACGTCCTACGGTTTGCACCGTTGGCGCGGTTGCGCCCAGTGCTGGGTTTTCACGCTTTAAAATGCGTGTGAGCCAGGTTCAAACAACAAGGGTGTGTTTTGTAGATGCAGAGACAACAAACTTGAGAAGAGAATGGCAAGAGGCCTATCTTCTTCATCCTTTGGCCGATTGAGGTGTTGTAAAAGCCCAGCTAGGGGTTTTTGGACGTCCTGAATCCATTGGCACTATTATCAAGGCCATTTGAAGACTTATTTTGCAGGATTTTAGCCATTGAAGTTTCAGCAAGCTCCAGGGAGCTTGAAGCCCTCATTGATTGAGGACATGTTTTGGTGAGCCTATATTTGTTTTCTGTGATTGAATAATCATTTTTGGTTAATTTTTATGCTCTAAACACATTGGGACAGGTTTCATAGGCTTTTGAGGACTTTTACAGGTGTTTTTTCCAAAGAGAAGTTCAGGGAACCTTATGGCCACATGTAGAAGAGGTCATGCCTGGATGAGCCATGATCCGTTTTCAGAGTTTTATTAGTCATTTTTGGGGTTTTAATGTGTTCTGATCTCAATGGTACAGTCTGTTTTTCCATTGGAGTTGAGCAGTATCTTGTAAAAGAACTTTTGACAAATTAATCTCAAAGAGCCAAGTCCATTATGGAGGCTCAAGGAGATGTAGCCCGGAGGGGGGTGAACTCCTTTATCATGCTGTTCTTATTGTGAGTTTGATGGTTTATTTGCTGCAAGTTGTGTTGTTGTGTATTTATTTGAAGTACATATTTAACCATCTAAAAGAACAATTCCTCACACATAAGCATTTACAAGAAGATTCATAAACTTGGCACATAATTTTGTTCTTGCATATTTATACACATGAAGCAAGGTCCTGTAAAGTTTTATTTTAATGAAGTAGAGGGTGCTTGCATAGCATAACAAGTTAGTCTTCTATTTTCAGATCAGGTGGTATCAGAGCATAGTTTGTTTTGCTCATGTGTTTGCCATTGATAGCTTGAGATTTAGCTATTGGTTTTTGTGCAAGTTTTGTGTTGAAGTTTGATATCTTGCAAGGATGGAGGAAGCTTCAAGCATTGATAGTTCTCATATATCTTCAAAATAAAAGTTCTTTGACAAAGAGTTGTTGAAGGAATTTCTAACCATGAGAGATTTGATGAAAGAGATGTGTGAAGATAAGGAGAGCATTGCCCTTGAAGAGCAGTTGAAGGCCATGAAGAAGGAGAAAGACCAGCTTCTTGAAAGGTTGCAAGAGATGGAGATTCAACTCCATGAGGAAAAGGAAACCCTTACCAAGTACATGCATGAACATAAGGTATGCAATGTTAGTTTATCTTCTAATTCCTCACAGGATGAATGTTTTGGTGGTTTTGAAAATCACACAAGAGGAATAGGGTCCAAGTTATTATTAAAAATGGGCTATGAAGGTAAAGGGTTAGGCAAGCATGCACAAGGCATTGTTGAGCGTATTGTTGTTGAAGAAAGACCCAAGTATTGTGGTCTTGGGTATGAACGGAAAGATGGAGCAAATTCCAAAGTCGAGGAGACAAGGGAAAAAGTTCCAAGCACAAATTTTGTTTCGAGTTCACCTCCTCAAGAAGGCTTTAAAGGTGAAAGTTCAATAACTTTTGTTGAAAGTTCAATCCCTCCAGCATGCAAGGCTTGTGTTCAAGATGAATGCAAATGTGTGAAACAAGAGAGTTGTGACAGCGATGAGGACAAGAACACTGTTGATGGTCTTCAAAGGAGAGCTTGTAACTCTTTAGATTCACCTCCTCAAAGAGGCGATATAGGTGAATGTTCAAGGTATAATTCTGCTTATCATTCAGTTGTTTTTTATTATGTTAAGCATGATAAATTTATATGTAAAAATGGAAGAAATGATCCATGTACATATTGTGGTTTATATAACCATCATGTTTCTAAATGTTGGAAAAGATTAACCGCTTTCAGGAAACTTTATAAGCAAAAACAATGTGAAAAGAGGATGCAAAATATTTGCACTCATTGTCAGAAGCGAGGTCATCTCATTGACCAATGTTGGACATTGCATCCAACCACTCATCCACGGCATAAGAAGCAGATGGATAAAGAGTTTGGCAAGAATGGAAGAGGAGATTCCATCATCGATGTGAGTCAAGATGATTCACAAGAGGACGATTTCCAGCAGAAAAAGTCACCGTTGAGTTGGCTTGGTAAGAAATGGTTGGATTTCTTGAGCAAGTAAGGCTTGCATTTTCTGTTGTAAATGCACTTTTCAGCGTTATGTGTGCATTTATGGGAAGCATGATAAGTTGCAGCAGTTTATCACAACTTGCATGATGCAAGTTTGCATGTGAATGCAATTCTTTTTGAAGGCATTTTTTGTTGTTGCATAAATTCACCAGGAGGATGTAAAAGATGGATATGATGTTCACTTGTTGCAGCCATTTATATTTTTCATGTTCAACTCCTATATACCCACATGTTTTGGGTTATGTACTTATGTTTGTACTGGAAGGAGAGTTGAAGAGTCATGCACATGCATTTGTTTTTGTGTATGTGTAAGCAGTGAACCTAGTGATGGTTCATCATGATTGTTACATGATTATGTATCATGTTTGTCGACTTGTCAGTTTGGGAAGGTTGATTTGAGGAGACAAGGGAAAAAGTTCCAAGAACAAATTTTGTTTCAAGTTCACCTCCTCAAGAAGGCTATAAAGGTGAAAGTTCAAGAACTTTTGTTGAAAGTTCAATCCCTCCAACATGAAAGGCTTGTGTTCAAGATGAATTTAAATGTGTGAAACAAAAGAGTTGTGACAGTGATGAGGACAAGAACACTATTGTTGGTCTTCAAAGGAGAGCTTGTAACTCTTCAAATTCACCTCCTCAAAGAGGCGATAAAGGTGAATGTTCAAGGTATAATTCTACATATAATTCAGTTGCTTTTGATTATGTTAAGCATGATAAATTTGTATGTAAAAATGGAAGAAAAAATCCATGTACATATTGTGGTTTATATAACCATCATGTTTCAAAATGTTGGAAAAGATTGACCGCTTTCAGGAAACTTTATAAGCAAAGACAACTTGAAAAGAGGATGCAAAAGATTTGCACTCATTGTCAGAAAAGGGGTCATCTCATTGACCAATGTTGGACATTGCATCCAACCACTCATCCACAGTACAAGAAGCAGATGGATAAAGAGATTGGCAAGAATGGAAGAGGAGATTCCATTATCGATGTGTGTCAAGATGATTCACAAGAGGACGATTTTCAACAGAAAAAGTCACCATTGAGTTGGCTTGGTAAGAAATGGTTGGATTTTTTGAGCAAGTAAGGCTTGCATTTTATATTGTAAATGCACTTTTCAGCCTTATGTGTGCATTTATGTTGAGAGTATGACAAGTTGCAGTAGTTTATCACAACTTGTATGATGCAAGTTGCATGTGAATGCAATTCATTTGAAGGCATTCTTGTTGTTGCACAACTTCGCCGAGAGGATGTAAAAGTGAGGTATGATGTTCACATGTTACAGGCGTATATCTTTTTCATATTCAGCTCTTATGTACCCACATGTTTTGGGTTTATGTACTTATGTTTGTACTGGAAGGAGAGTTGAAGAGTCATGCACATGCATTAGTTTTTGTGTATGTGTAAGCAGTGAACCTGGTGATAGTTCATCATGAATGATTCATGATTGTAACATGATTGTGTATCATGTTTGTTGACTTGTCATTTTGGGAAGGTTGATTTGTTTCAAATGAGTCTCGACTGGTGTCGATGATTGTCTAACGACTATGTTGTGTCGATCATGTTTTTCGACTTGTGTTTAGTCGATGGTGTTTGTTTGGTTGTAAGTTGATTTTGAGTACACCAAGATGCAGGAAAACACCATGTACTTTGATGAAGTACAAGATACGACCATTTGCTTGAAGAGCAAAAAGACTTTGTTGGCATCATTTTCAGTCTTGTATAAATTTGTTTTCAAGATTGATGGTTTTCTTGGCTTGTGACAAGATGTCACAGGAAAGTTTTTGCAGCCATTGGAGAGTGGATTCTGTTGACGCCAAAGAGTTCACAAGAGGGACTTGATTCTCATTGGGAAGGTTGATAGTCTTCCAAGCACAAAGAGAACAGTGGGTCAGCAGCAGCCAGAGAACAGTGGTTGAAGGACATAGTCAGTTTCAGTGCAAGGCATGTCAAAATATCTAGGTGATTGTCAAAAATAATTTTCAAGTAGAATCAGTTGATAGAACTTGAAAGAAGAAGAGTATTGAAGCTCAGACAGATAATCATAAGATTTTGTGGGTCCAAAAGCCTTTCAGTGGGAAGGCATGATCAAAATCTGGACCAGTGGTCAAAATTTAGCTCAAAAATCAAAGTTCTCGGAATTTCCTCAAAACAAATGGGTGCGTAGCCCTCATCGTCACAAACCCAACACAACTCATTTGGGATCAAACGAACATCAGATGAGAGAGATATCGCGATCTGTTCGAATTTCCAAACAGGTAAAAAAAAAATTGTTGACTGTACAGTCTGTACAGTCCGTATAGATGTTGATGTGGCATGTCTGTACAATGACATGGCATGAGGTGGAAGATGGTGATGTGGCATTCATTTATTGGAAAATTTGGGTGAATCACGATGCGACACGTGGAATTGTTTTGGTAAATGGTGTGGTGCCACGTGGCCCAGTCATGGGTTGCCATGTGGCACCGTTGTAATTGGTTGTTAGTTCAAAATATTATGGATTCCATGGGGTTCGAACCCCAGACCTCCTGACGTGCATGTAAAGCCTTTGCAAAGTCCACCCTGCCAACACACCACGCATTGTTACTTGTTATATATGTGGTTTGAAATATATTTGAATTAGACTTGTTTAACGGTTGGCGCAGGGGTCCGGGCTGGGGCTTAGCCCCAACCCCCGATTTCACATGTCCACCCATATGACCCTTTGTCACACAGAGCACACGTGGGAATTGGTTTAAATAGTTACAACACTGACACTTGTCGGTTAACCATTCAACCTTGAAACTTAGCCCTCTTTTGCGATAGCGCGAGGTCACATGGACCCTTGTGACCACGGCCTTGGCGGTTAGGGGCTAAGCGCGCCCATAACTGTCCTACATTTTGACCATTTTTGTAGTTACGCACATGTGCTAGGTTTTAGCACGATTTGGAGTGCGTGAGCTAGGTTGGCCACACAGAGGTGCGTTTTGGCGAACCAGAGACAGCAAGCTTGAAGGAAGAAAATGGTAGGAGGCCTATCTTCTTCATTTTTTGGCCAAATGAGGTGTCGAAAAAGCCCAGCTAGGGGTTTTTGGACGTTCTGAATCCATTGGCACTGTTTTCAAAGCCATTTGAAGACTTCTTTTGTAGGTTTTTAACCATTTAAGTTTCAGAGAGCTCTAGGGAGCTTGACGCCCTCATTGTTTGAGGTCATGCTCAGATGAGCCCATGTTTGTTTTCTATGATTGAATAATCATTTTTGGCTAATTGTTATGCTCTGAACACTTTGGGATAGGTTTCAAATCTATTTGAGGACCTTTACAGGTGTTTTTTCCACAAGGAAGCAGGGATGATTTTAGGGGCTAAATTTCTCTCATGGGCTAATTTTCCATGTTTTTTCCAAAAAAGAGATTCGTTATTTTAAAAATGATTCGCCCAAATTCTATAGGATAAAATTATTTTACCTTAAAAATCGCCAAAATTTTATAAACATTATATAAAATCCTTAGAAATTTGAATATTTTTACAAAAATATCGCCAATAATTTATAGTTGGAATATGAAGGATTAGTAAGATTCGCCAAGGTTTCTACATTTTAAAATAAATTTTCATCCTTAAAATCATCCCTATAAGGAAGCTCAAAGAAGCTTAAGGCCACATGTAGAAGAGGTCATACCCGGATGAGCCATGATCCGTTT
>CBVK0100138996.1:0-38097 GCA_900067695.1 Picea abies | reverse complement strand
AAGGAGTGCAGTTGAATTGTCCGCAAGGAGTGCATTGACAAAGGGTTCAGAGGTTTGTCTATGAAAGATCAGATAAGATAACTTTTGTTCTTATTCCCACATAAGTGCAGCTAGGCATAGGATCCGTGCAAGGAGTGCGCAGGCCGAGTAAAGTCTCATAGTTTCGAACCTGAGCGAAGTATTGAGAGACTGTTGTGGTAGGTGTGCGTAGAGTCAAGGAAGTTCAACACTTGGAAGTGTTTGAAGGTTTTCCGCAAGGAGTGCGTGCAGGAGTCTTTCTTCAAGACTCAGAGTTGGAGAAAGATCAGGAAGGATAAAACCTTTGAAACTACTGAAGGAAGCACAGGAAGTTTGTGTAGTGGACGGTGAGAAGGCGTTGCAAGTTTGCGTTGCAGGTAGCTGAGTACCGTGGGAGAATCACTCAACAAAAAGTTGCAGGAGTCCTTGGGAAGAGAAGAGACGGACGGTCGGAATTCTCTGTGGAGAGTTCACGAAGTCCTGTGAGTCATTAGATCTCACAGAGGAGTAGGGGAGTTACAGTGAGTATTCCCAAAAGGTTCAAGCTCAGGAGAGGTAGAACCGTAGATTTAAGCCAACAAGAGCCGTTGGATTTGCATGTACATTTCTATTTCGGGGTTTCGTAGATTGAAGTCCCGTAATCCTTGCAACAGGGTTCACGAAATCACGAAACGCGAAGTCCCGAAGAGATGAAAGGGTCATGTGGGCCATAGGAATCGACAGGGTGGACAGGTGGCGCACTATCGACACGGAAGTCAAATTCTGTTGACCATTTCGGGGTTTCGAGGGGTGAAGTCCCAAAATCTTTGCATCAAGATTCGTGAAAATGCGAAGTCTGAAGTTCTGACGGAGTGAAGAGCCGTTGAAAGGTCAACTTTACGAGCACATAGGAGGTTCGGTAAATAGGGTTTCAGGAGTCGAGGGGATGAATTGCTTGACATCGCAACTCCCGAAATCGCGATAAGGAGAAATCTGAAACTGGCAAGGGAAAGGGTCAAGTGTTGATTGTCTTCAGGTCTTGTAGATTGAGAGACAAGGCACTTGACCATAGGATTCGAGAAAGTGCGAAGTCCGATCTCCCGAAGTATAAGGGGGAATTTCTCGAAGTTAATTGTGGGTGAAGATTTCCCGAAAGGGAAATAAAGGAGCCATTTTCGAGAGCTCTTCGGGCCAGTGTAAGAGGAAAGATCCTATGTACGTGACCTACCGACCTGCGGGTTGAGGAGGAGGTTTGCGTCACAAGTCAAGGCAAGGCATGGTGTAGTATGGTATGGAAAGGAAAGGTAAGGTAAAGAAATACAAGGCAAGGCAAGGCAAGGCAAGGTAAGGGAATGCAAGGCAAGGAAAAGGCAAGGCAAGGAAAGGCATGGCATGGTATGGCAAGGAAATATATAGAATGGAATGGCATGAAATGACAAGGCAAGGAAAGGCATGGCATGGGAAGGCAACGCATGACATGGCATGGCATGGCAAGTTATGGAAAGGTAAGGCATGACATGGAAAGGAAAGACATGGCATGCCATGCCATGACATGGAAAGGAAAGGCAAGGCATGGCATGGTAAGGCATGGCATGACAAGGGAAGGCATGGCATGGAAAGGCATGGAATGACAAGGAAAGACAAGGAATGACATGGAAAGGAAAGGAAAAAACACTTCATTGGATGGAAACAAAATTTGTGATATAAAGTTAAGTCATATGTCCCTAGAATTTTTTTTTTATTTCTTGGGATGATAAATGTTACTTTTTTGTGATTCTTGTTTCATTGCAATCCACATTTTGATTTGAATTTTTATTTGAATAATGTTATGGAAATATATTTTATTGTTGTATAGGTTAAAATGGGAAGCTACATGGAAATACATGCAAGGAGGGATTAGTCTATTTTAGATTATAGTGGTGTTATAGGGATTTGTAAGTCTAACAACCTATATTTTGGCCTTAGAAGGTTAGAACCTTGATTTTTACTTATCTTAGTGATTCATTTCTTAGTATGTGTTGGGTTTAGTTAGAATCATATAGACATTTGATATGTATACATATGGATCTATTTATGTGTTGCGGGATATTATTTTTATTGTTATATGTTTATGATGATGATCACTATGTGATTTGTTTAAACATGCAAATTGAAATGTGGAACTTTAGCATGTGGATACTAGTTCAAACTTATGCTATGAATGTATAATGGATGTAAGGCATTGTGTAAATAAACACACATTTATTAATTGAACATTAATATAGATAAGGATTCTCATATGAAATTTGTAATGTATATGCATGGATATGAGCTATACAATATCCAAAAGACTGTAGTGTTGAGGTGACCAATGCATGGTTTGGCAAGGCATGGCATGAAAAGGCAAGGCATGGCATGGCATGACAAGGTAAGTCATGGCATCAAAATATAGGGAAATGCAAGGCATAACATGGTATGGCAAGGCAATACATGGCATGTCATGGAAAGGCAATGCATGGCATGGCATGTGAAGGAAAGGCAAGGTATGGCAATGTATGACATGGCAAGGCAAGGCATGGAAAGGAATGGCATGGCAAGGAAAGGAATGCCATGGCATGGAATGGAAATAAATGGTATGGCATGACATGATAAGTGAAGGAAAGGAAATGCATGGCATGGCAAGGCAAGTGAATGCAGGGCATGACATGACATGGCATGGAAAGGCAAGACAATACATGGCATGACAAGGACAGGAAAGGCATGGAAAGGAATGGCATGGCAAGGCAAGGAATGACATGGCATGGCATGTCATGGCATGGAAAGTGAAGGAAATAAAAGGCATGGGATGGCAAGGCAAGGCAAGGCATGGCATGGAAAGGAAATGCATGGCATGGAAAGGCAAGGCAAGGCATGTCATGGCATGGCATGTAAATCCAAGGCATGGTATGGAAAGGAAAGGCAAGGCATGGCATGGAAAGACAAGCATGGCATGGAATGACATGTCATAGCAAGGAAAGGCATGACATGGTATGGAAATGCAAGGCTTGACATGGCAAGGCAAAAAAAGGCAAGGAATGACAAGGCATGGCATGGAAAGGCAAGGCATGGAAATGCATGGCATGGCATGCCATCGAAGGTGAAGGAAAGGCAAGGCATGGCATGACAAGGCAAGGCAAGGAAAGTCATGGCATGGCATGTCATGGAAAGACAATGCATGACATGGCATGGCAAGGCAAGGCATGGCATGGAAAGGAAAGGCAAGGCATGACATGGAAATATAAGGCATGGAATGGAATGGCATGGTATAGCAAGGAAAGGCATGGTATAGCAAGGAAAGGCATGGCATGGCATAGAAATGCAAGGCTTGACATGGAAAGGAAACAAAAGGCAAGGCATGGCAAGGCATGACATGGAAAGGAAAGGCATGGAAAGGTAGGGCATGGAAATGCATGGAATTACATGACAAGGCAATGAATGGCATGGAATGGAATGGCATAACATGGCATGGAAAGGCAAGGCATGGTATGGAAAATGAAAGAAAGGCAGGTCATGGCATGGAAAGGCATGACATGGAATGGCATGGCAAGGCATGGCATGGAAAGTCAAGGCAAGGCATGGTATGGGATGGCATGGAAAGGAAAGGAAAGGTAAGGAGAGACAAGGCAAGGTAAGGGAATGCAAGGCAAGGCTAGGAAAAAATAGCAAGCAAAGGCAAGGCAAGGCTAGGCATTGATCACATACTTTGTTGTGGATGCCTCATCCACTTGGCATCTTGCAAAGTCATCCATGGAGTTGGATACCTTGGAACTCACACATGTGGAGTGGTTGCATGCATGAACATTATTGGAGGGAACATTCCATGTGGACACTTAGTATTTGAATTGGCTTGATGCCTATTTTTGGTGGCATTTCCTCTTCATGAGAATTATTTGGTGCATACTACTACTATTTTTGAATGAGGATGAATTTCGTTGGAGAGGATAATGTCCACATGTTGTAACATGGTCAACATGGATTGAGGAGAGATCTAACTAATTCATTTTTATAATATTTATTTGACTTGTCATGGAGTTAGTTAGAAAATAATAATATTTTATTGTATAAGAGAAGAGACTCACTCTATAAAGAAGATTTCTCTCTCTCCATTGTAAATGGTGGAGAATTTGGGTATTTAGGAGCTCTCCTCTTGGGCTACATTGTAGAACATTTTGGAAAACTTAATGGGGAATTTGAGGTATATTTTCATTTGATGTGAGGATTTATTGTGCACTCATATTTTATGTGTTGAATTTGTATTAAGAATCCCTTGTAACATGTTGTGATTTCCATGAACCATGCTTCATTTTGGATAGAGTAATGTAAGGTTTCAACTCTCTTGTTTCTATTGTGATTATGTTATCCTACATGATTCTTATTATTGGTTCATGGAGTCTTAACTAGGATGGAACTTTAGTCTTTTGTCAAATTTAGGTCCTTGAGAACTATTATTAGCGTATGGATTTAAAACTTAGCAACCTTTTCCACCATAAGAGATTCGTTAATGCGTAACACAAGCATTTATAATCACTTTAGAAAAAATGATATGTTCTTACTTACATAGACTTCCTTAAAACTTTAAAAAGTAATTAATCAAATTAAATAAATTCATACATTCACACACATAAAATTCATACACTTTGAAATTCATACATTCATCAACAGAGAATGCAGAAACAACGAGATTCATAAAAAAAACATGCCATGAAATGTATGTGTGTGTATTCAACATCGTCTAAATTGTACATTTTTTACAATATGACACATCGTGCCCAATATACATAACTACAACAAGTGCCCTAATATAAAAACAACCATATGGTGTCCTAGTTACAAAATGGTAGTCATTTTTCACTCATTGACCACTGCCACCCTTTCCACCCTCAGGAGAATCCTGAAAATATATATTTCTTCTCTTGCTTGAAGAAGCACCTCAAATGGTTTTGTACTTGAGTGTGGTTCATTGCTCCAGAGACTACACAAAGAAAAAATATTTTTACAAGTCTTTTTCCACAATGAATTAAAAGACTTACAAAATGATACTTTGTAATTCAACATAAGACAAATCACCACAGATGGTACTAACAATCATGAGGGTGTTACAATCCTCCATGACCGTAATCTCCCAACGATGCCACCCTGCATCTGTTACAAGGATCAAAGCATGAAATTTAAACAAACATGCATAAAATCAATTACGTTCATGATACATAAAAATTGACATTCAACACATTATGTCACTGTGAATATCTCAGGCATCGATGGAGAGTCATTCGTAGGTGGAGCAATTGGTTGTACAACCTTCTCTAAGGAAACATCTACTGTGACAACCTCAGTGGATGGCACAAAAATGGAAATGGTGGTGGGGGTGGGTGGCATACGGGTGCATCCACTATGGATGGATGCAATGGAAGAGGTGGTGCAGATGGATGGCATACCGGTGCATCCAATAAGGATGGGTTGAATAAGAAAAACAATGGGGGTGGGAGACAATGAACCTCCATGGGATGTACAAGCGATGGAATAAAACCTAGCCTAGAAATAGGTAACGGAAAATCCATGGTTGGTTGCCCAAAAATTGAACTAGTACTATAACTAGCGAAAATATCAGTAGCCTGCATAGATATTAGTAATATTGTTATTAGTACCAAACAGTAAAATCCAACAACATAAATACAACAAATTTGAGATTTAAATAATATTTAACTCAACACATGATACTTGTGAAGTAGGTGACTTGTCCATTCCAAGTGGACATTGCTCGACACCTATAGAAACACAAGAACATTATAAATTTGAGGATGCCAAAAAATAAAGAAATCACTATGGTGAATTCATCAAATGTGACACATACCTATGTATGCAGAACACTGAAAGAGTAGGCTGCCTCTATCGCTACATCGGTGATGGAGACATACATCGATGTATTTATCAAAGTTTAGGGTCTGCTATTTGGGTGTAGAAATTGCAAAACATCATACAATAACATATTGAAATAAATACATAGAATACTATATAAATATATAACGACGAATAACATAGAGATGGTTAAGATACTAACCTCATCCATGAAGCTCTGTTTTCCACTGGCCTATAGAGGCCCATAACAAGTCTACCCACAAATTGAGCATCTGTGAGGTTCACATGAATGACTGTTGTGTCCATGTTCCCTCTCCTCACTACACTATGCTCTAGGGTTTGAAGGTTCAACCCCTCCATCAATGTCAATGGCAAGCACCTCTTGCCAAGATAGTGCAACAAATCTACCATGTTACACTAGGCTTCGAGTCAAGGATGATAGAGCTACCTGTACTTGTTTCAATCCTGCTGCAACAAGAGTATGTTGGGAAAGGGGGTTAGGCCTTCACCTGGGGGGACGAGGACCTAACATGGTATCATGCCTAACATTCTCTCGGTCCTGTGAAGACTCTCGACCTACCCCCTAGAAGTCACCAATGTCAAAGTACTTCACATGGTGACCCAAAATAATTTTTTCCCATAATTTTCTCAAAAAATATAAAGGCACCTCCCTGTTATTACAAGAAGGTGCTTCAAATACCTTTAACCACCTATCCATCATTTTTTGAAGAATTTGTGGGTGGATGCACTAGTCAATACAAATTTGTTTCCTAGTGACAAGTGGTTGTTGTCTAGATTCAGGATCAATAAAAAGAGACATCAGATCTTGTTTTGAAATACACAAGTATTTAACTTGGTTTCTATCTCGTTCAGTCCTGTAAAACTCGAACATTATATCCATGTATTCAAAAATAGAAGTTAATTTCCATTGGGCACTTACAATGGACCTCACAATGACGTCCAATGAACCAAGGACTTTTGGATAGGTTCTTTGGTTCCACTTAAATCATTGACAAGTGATATCAAAGTAGCCAACCCCTCATCAATTTGTATGTTTATGTTTGGTGGTTGTGGTGGGTTGGGGTTTTCCTTGCCTTGGTTTGCTTGTGGGAAATTTTCATTGTCTTCGGGTTCCATTTTAACAATAGTTACTGCAATTTAATAAGCCAGTTTAATAAGTGCACTTATGACAAAGGTATTACAAACAACAATTTCATTTTATCCCAACAAAATAATTAGCATAATTTTCTGTAAAACAAAGAAAAACAATGTGTTATCTTTACAATGAACTTAAAAAAAAACTATACAAGATTAGTGGATTGTTGAGAGATTTACAATCAAGTATTAATTATGTGTATTAATTAGTTTCGTCGATGTATATTGTGTTCTCTTCAAAATTGTCATTGAACCACACATGTGTAGTGAACCTTGCTAATAAGTTATCAATGCCATTGGAATTTACATCCATAACCCATGACTAATTGTTTTGTATGTTTGCAAATCCAAGAGAGGAGACAAAGATAACTGAAAGGAAATGACAAAAAATCAAGCATACCTGGGTGGAGAAGGACATAGTGGCAAGATCCTAGTTTTTTCTCCTCCTCTTTGTTTTCTCAAACAAATAAAATATCAAGGTGTTGTGTGCAAATGGGCACAAATCACGCTCATGATCCATTAAAAAATGAGCACAACATGAACGTGTGCGCATTCCTAGGAACGTGCACACATTCCTACCAATGTGCTTATGTGGCATGTTGAGTGCAGGTTCAAGATTTTCTAAACCTCTAACATTAGGAATACACACACGTTCCTGCATGTGCCTGTTCATGTTGACCCCCTTGCCACTTTTCATCCACCAACGTTTTTCACACACCCTTAACTAAATCTACTAGAATTTTTGTTTCTAGAGTTCATAAACTAGTCTAGGCTAGGGCCTTGGAATGGGTTGGAGAGTAAAATATCCAAGTCAGTTTAACTGAACATAGGAGTATAACTTAGGGAGTGTTGAAAATACAATTTTTGTATAGGTATAGCTTGAAAACTCCTCTAACATAGGAGCTAAACATGGGGTCACGTGGGGCGGGGTGGTGAATATGACCCCTCCAATACTCTTCCAAGCATCTATGAATTGTTTCCTATATGGGGGTTTCTTGAGTACCACTTGGCCCCATGTGTTGTTGGTACTTTTGGAGCTTCGATCTTAGCTACTCTGCCCATATGTACAATATCAATTGTCGATTATATCCCAAGATGTCAGCTATGAGTTGGTAACTTTAGTTTATGTTCCTATGTATCATGGAAACAGGAGAGCCAAACCCGTTTCCAACATGAGGACTATGGTGTGAGATCTATAAGAAACAGGGGCATGATCCATATCAATGCCCAATGATAAATAAGTACCAGACAATACCTAAGAGTTCGTATTGCAACTTTTGAAAATTAGTAGGCCATGATGACAAAGATTGCAGGACCATGGAACCGATGAGGGAAAGAACATCAGACGCTTACAGGGTGCAAGAAGAAATGATGATCGAGAAAGTCGCACCACATTTTAACCAAGTACTGACCCTATATAAAATTGCGTAGCAACAATATAACAATGCACAATCACAGTATAATACCGTGCAACCACACTATAATCCTGCACAATAGAACTAGGCACCTCAATACAATGCACCACGAGGAGATTGAGTTAGCTACAGAGGTGGAGGAAGAGGAAGAGGAGGATTTGGAAGAGGCATAGGACCAGTGGTATTCCACAACTGTCAACAACCATGACACTATGCAAGAGAATGTCCACTCCTACTTGCGACGTGTATGTATTGTCGCACATCAGATCATGACACAAAAGAATGCCCTACATTATTAGGAAATATCCAGGAAAAGAGAAATCAGAATAATCAGAATGTTCAATGGATTTCGTCAAAAGCAAGGGATGAAGGAAGAAATATCAACATAGTTACGTGGGGAGGAGCTAAGACAGGAAACAATGCAGTACGACAAGATCCAACACAACACCAATGGGTGAAGAAGAATGTTGAACTAAATAAGCAGTTTGATGCACATAAAGAAAATGAGATATTCAAGAAAGCTAGATAGGAATTTGTGAATCCAAACATTGCATCGACATCAACTGCGAGCATAATAAGGATGTACCATCATACGAGATGCCTCCATCGTTGGATCACACCAAAGAAGCACAACCCCTGGGACAAGTAAGTACGATTAAGGGTTTTTTGCAATCCTGTGTTAAACTACTAAATGATCCATCTTGTGTTAAAGTATTACAAAATATGTTAGAAATATGTAGCATAGAGGCAGAAGGAAATATAGAACAAAAAATAGTTAATCATCTGCATACAAGGAGGAGAACAAGAAGAGAACTCAGACTGAACGCTAACATTGGAGATTTCAACATGGGAGATATTATACTGGATTTAGGATCCAAAGTAAATGTATTACCCAATAATACATGGAAATGTATGGGAAAACCCGCATTAGGATATTCACATGTTCAACTAAAACTAGAAAACCAACACAGAGTTCTACCAATTGGAAGACTGAAAGGGGTGACAGTAGATTTGGATGGAGTGTGCATTAAAGCCGATTTCGAAGTAATAGAGATAGTGGGTGGCACAACGCCTTATCCAGTATTGCTTGTCTTGGATTGGGCGTTTGAAAATTGTTCCATAATCAACTTAAAGACGAGGAAGATGAAATTTGAGTCAGGGGAATACAGAGTCATTGCGCCATTGGATCCATTAGAATGGGAAAGGTTTGTAGAACCTACTTTCTTAGACTTGGAGGAAATTTACCAGTTGTATAGAACAACCGCACGAGAAGAAGATTATGTGAACCCAACTACAGATGGGGTACTCAATTGGAGAAGCATAACCTCATGCACGTCAGACTCAAATATGGGATTAGAGAATTGGATGTAGAGGTTACACGAAGTCTCCACAAGAAGATGCGCATGAATAAGACGCACAGTAAGATGGGTAGGTATGGAAATAAGGTAACCTCCCAGCTTCCATGGGGTGAATGACTTAGAAGCATTATTGATATGATACGAAGATGAAGTGTTAGAAAATTAGATGCTCTTATCCCTAGACATAGAACTCAAGGAAACACCTGCCAGATGGTCGGGTGCACACAAAGAAACAATTAAGGACTAGTATCAATGTAAGCGGTTACTTCGCATTAGGTTTAGCGTAGAATAGGGAAGCAACCAACTGCAGAAATACCACGGACAAGGGGCACCAAAAAAAAACTTGGAGAAGTGAAGAACATTATGGAGGATGATACCACTAGAGGAATGGCCTCATCATTTTGTTCACACATTAGAAGGGATTCCAGCGAACTGGTATACAGACCAGGAATTGCACAGAGGAACTACAAACTGGAAAGTACTACAACATAACTTTACAATCACTTTCTCATTTGAACATGAGAACCCCAACATAGACCCAACACTTAAACGAATCAAAGGGGTAATATTCATTAAACAACCAGAAGTTGAACTCATGACAGAAGAACAATACAAGAACAAACAAATAGTAAAATAACTATTGTCATGCTACCATGTCCAGGAAGAAGCACCAGATGAAGATGACCCGCAAAACATTTAGATTGCGAAAGTTGAAGGTGAAAGAGAAGTGGAAGGTCCACCTATGGAATTAGAAGTATTTGCTGTGCCGATCAAGGTGAAGAAAGTCAACATTGTGACAGTTGAGAATCCCAAAATGGTCAACATTGGAGATTATTGGGATGATCAAACAATGGAAAGCATAACAAATTTACTTCAAAAGTATAACGACCTATTCCCAACAATGTTCACAGAGATGAAAGGAATAGCAGGAGAGCTAGGTGAAATGAATATACCTCTCATATATGAGGCAAGACCGATAACAAAGATACCCTATAGACTAAACCCAATATATAAACAAAATGTGAAAGCAAAAATTGATAGGATGTTGGAGACTAGAATCATATAACCTGTAGAGGAATCTAAATTGGTAAGCCCTATGTTAGTTCAAGATCAAAATAAGGGAGGGATAAATATATGTGTTGACTTGAGGAAGTTGAATGATGCGTGCCCACATGAATTGTTCCCTACTCCTTTCATAGACGAGGTGTTGGAAAATGTAAGAGGACGGGAAGCTTACTCATTCACTGACAGATTCTCAGGCTACCATCAGATCAAGATAGCCCCGAAAGATAGATACAATACCACTTTTGACACAAAATGGGGATTCTACCAGTACACATTCATGTCATTTGGACTGAAGAATTCACTAGCAATATTTTCCATAGTAGTCATAGTTGCATTCAAAGAATTCATCTACCAGTTTCTAGAGGTATATCTTGATGATTGGACATTCTATAGTCTATTGAAAGACCATGTAGGGGTGTTGAGGTTGATGTTAGAAATATGCATGTAGTGTCAGATATTGTTAAACATCAATAAGTGCATTTTCGGAACACCCTTTGGGATAATATTGGGCCATATAGTATGTAAACAAGGCTTGCTAGTACATCCTGCCAAGATTGTAGTAATTGTTAATCTACCACCACCAAAACCAGTACGTTGGTTAAGAGAAACATTAGGACACACATGATACTACAGGGAATTTATAAAAGGGTATGTGCAAATCACTCTGCCAATGGAGAAATTGTTAGAAAAGACAAGAAGTTTCAGTGGAATGGGGATTGTCAACAAGGATTGGACACCCTAAAAGAGAAGATGGTAATTGCACGAATACTAGTATTCCCAAATTGGGAAAATACATTCCATGTGCATGTATATGCATCAACCATAGCACATGGAGCTATTCTAGCACAACTAGGAGCAAGAGAATTGGACCATCCTATATCATTTGCTAGAAGAAAACTGTCAGAGTCGGAACCAAAATTACAATACCACAGAGAGAGAAGGCTTAGCTATGCTCTATGTGCTTTAGAAGTTTATACATTAATTATTGGGAAAACATTTCAATATGTTTACAGACCACTCATCTCTAAAATACCTCATCAACAAGCCAGTGTTGGGGGGGGGGGTAATTTGTAGATGTTTATTGTTGTTCCATGAATTTGACTTCGAAGTATTGTTGTTCCATGAATTTGACTTCGAAGTGATAGTCAAACTAGGGAAGTTGAATGCAGGACCTCATCACCTGTCAAGGATCACTAATGGAGAGGAACCTACAAATGTAGAGGACAACTTTCCTGATGCACGGTTATTTTCAGTCCAAGTAGCTGATGAATATTTTGCAGACATCATTCAATACTTGAGTACAGGGACTACGCCAGAAGAATTCAACACTACACAGAAGAAAAATCTAGTAGTCAGGGTTGTAGACTATCAATTGATTTTAGAACACTTATACAAGATGGGTGTCGACAACATCTTGATAAGATGTGTACTAGAACATGAAATACCTAGGATTTTAGCAGAAGCCCATGAGGGAATAGCAGAAGGACATTATTGAGGCAAAGCTACCATTCATAAGGTATTACGTGTAGGACTATGGTGGATGACTATTCACATAGACTCAAAGGACTAATTCAATAGATGTGATGTATGTCAGAGGGTTGGTAAACCGAATAGATGGGAGGAGATACCCCTGAGACCACAAGTAACCTTGGAGGTATTCAACAAATGGGCAATAGATTTTGTGGGACCAATTAACCCACCAACAAAAAGTTTAGGAGAAAGGTATAATATTACTGCGACAGATTACTTAACGATATTTGTAGAAGCAACACTAGTAAAATATTGCAGCACGGAGACAACAACACACTTCTTGTTTGAGAAAGTGATCACTAGATTTGGATGCCCAAGGATTTTGATGAGTGATCAAGGAAATTACTTCATTAACAACACTATTAAGGCGATGACTGAGGAGTTTGAATTTTATCATCAAAAGAGTACACCATATCATCCTCAAGCATATGGAACAGCGGAATCCTTTAATAAGATCCTCAAAAATGCATTGACAAAGATCTGCAATGATAATAGGGACGATTGGGACTTGAAGATGCTAGTAGTATTGTGGTAATACATGACCACATGAAAAAAATTAACAAGGTAGACACCTTTCAGATTGGTGTATGGACAAGAAGCAGTGGTGACATTAGAGTTTTTGGTACCTAGTCTACATGTAGCAACAATTACAAACATGACAGAGCGAGGCGCAGTACAGGAAAGGCTAAGTCAGCTGATGATCATGGAAGAAGATATGATTCTAGCATGGTTTCACCAAGAGGTACAGAAATAAAGGGAAAAATATTGGCATGATAGAAATATCAAGAGAAAAAATTTCAAGGAGGGTGACCTAGTCTTGGTGTACAACAATAAATCTCTTCAACGCTTAGGAAAACTCAAAATGCATTGGTTGGGACCATATGAAGTAAAGACTGTCACAGATGGGGGAGCTGTAAAGTTGAAGGATTTGGGAGGAAAATAACTTAGGGGAATGATCAATGGGAGTCGACTGAAGCTATATAGGGATAGTCGACCCCCTAGCACTTAGAAAAACAAAACTGTGCGCAACAACAAAGGGATTATCGCGTCAGACATCAAAAGACAACAACCAATGAAAGGAGAGGTAGTACGATGAAAAGAAAACATCCACACACATTGGCCAAAAAAAATCACACACATTTAGAAATGTTAGCGTGACGAAGAAAGGACCAACGATCAGAAAAAGGAGGAAATTGTGGGAATTGTGGAAATTGCGGTTATGACAAATAGGCGCCAACTGGAGGCATCCATTAAAATTGAATGACAGGAACGATCAATGGGTCATCTCATTAATCATGCCAATTGGCGACATCAAGGGAATTCAATGGCAGGTATGCGGGAAGAACCAATTCATTTAAACCAGCTCAGGGAACTTCTCCCGAAAGTTTCACATGATTCCTATATAAGGTAAGCACATGGGTATCAAAAGCGTTATTGTGAAATTGATAAAAGAACATAACGACAGAGTATGCAGAGTAGAGAGAAAGTTTGCAGGAGTTACAGAACGAACTATCTTAGCAGAGACCATTTTAACCACCATGGCACCACCTAAGCTAGGAGCACCGAGATAGGCCTACAGAATTCCTCAAAGCAACCTTAGAGAACCACAACAACCATAGGGAATCGAACAGGAAACCGCTTAAATTACTGAATTCATCAACTTGGACGAAATCCCTTCGCCTGATATGGAACCAGGGATCCCCACACCAATGGTGGAGGAAACTGTTAGGGACCTAACCCCTCACGTAGGTAGAATAATATATTTCGATGTAATAAAGGTCAATATTAATAAGGCCTAACAATAAGGAAGAATAATTCGAATGTAATAATACCTAATAGAATCTTCTTCTTCTAGATGAATCTTCCTCTAGATGGTTATTTTGATAGACATATTTAGTATAAATAGGAGTCGAGGGTATGAGAACTCTTATCTTGGATATTATTGTAATAGAGATCTACTCTACTAG
This sequence comes from Picea abies, assembly GCA_900067695.1. Lineage (NCBI taxonomy): Eukaryota > Viridiplantae > Streptophyta > Pinopsida > Pinales > Pinaceae > Picea > Picea abies. Next base: position 23,736 of record CBVK0100138996.1, on the reverse strand, counting down.
AGGTTTCCCCCTCGAAGAGGCAAGTGAACATTTCTCTCAGTAATCAAAGTGTTCTTTCTGGTGTTATTCTAGTATCATTTTGGTATTATTGTGGTGTTGTTATGGTTATATTGTTGTTCATATTCCATTTCTAGAATTTTATTTATGTTCTGCATACTTTTTATATATGGAATATTACAAGTGGTATCAGAGCACTTTCCTCGGCAGAAAATTGTGGGTTAATTTTTTTTCAGGGTAGAGACGTATTTAGACATCTTTAAGATACATAGATCTATCGTTATGTGCATAAAACTGCGGTCAAGGATTCATACACACAAGAAATACAAGTGTTACTTAAGCACACATCTGTTGGCCACCCCTGTAATCCCTGTTGGTACCCCTTCGAGTGGTATCTCATCAGACAACACCTGTATACAGATCGACCTATATTTCCTAAAGCCCTCTTTAGATAAACCAATTGGCTTCCTGACTTCTATTGTCACTGAGAAAAACACTTGGGAAGATACTCTCTAGTACCTGGGTATTTGGGTAGTATGGCTAAGGGAATGGTCTAGCCTCCTTAGTTGGTTCCCTGAGATACTGGGCTAAGTACTACTGTTGGACCCCACACGTATATTAGATAGTTATAGCACAGGGAAAACCCTTGTCTGTAGAACCCTTGAATACCTAACCTTTGGGGACAGAAACAAAAAACAAAACAAACAAGATCTATTACCGCGCAACTCTATTCGAGTTATCAAATCACTACACATTTCTTTCTGATTAAGCTTTTGGGCATTTCATCACTGCAGTATTCTCTTTGCCCTTATCACATTCATACCTATCATTTTTCAAGAAATTTTTTGACCCCACCCACCCCTTTTCAGTTCCCTCGTCATCATGGCCCATACCCATAGCCAAGACTTGGAAGCTCGCTTCAATACCTTGCAATCTAATTTCATAGATACCCAACAAGAAGTGAGACAACTTGTGCCAATATTTCCACCATCAATAAAAACATGCATTTCTCCATCGTCGCCTCAATCGAGGAACTCAAATAATACCTCAAACAGGAAATTACTACCCATCTTGAATCTGTCGCTTCGATGATCTGCACCAAGCTACATATCCCTGCAGATCCCCCTTTATCTGGCCCACCTTTTCATACCGAAGCTGAAACTTCCTCTCATTCCCATAATTTTTAGCCCCATCACTTTTAGCATGACCTACACCATCCGTGTGTGGATGTGACCAAATTTGATGGCTCAGATTCCACTAGTTGGGTAACTCAAATGGAACATTATTTCTCTTTGTACAACATTACAGATGAGTTGGCCAAACTTTGGTATGGTGTTCTCCATCTAGATCAAGAACGTTGGTAATGGTGGCAATGGAGAAAAACTTCCCTCCAAGGGTATGTTGCTTGGACACACTTTGTGGCTTAGCTTTATGAACGCTTTGACACTAACACCAACAATTTAGGCCATTTGACAAAGTTGAAACAATATGGCATAATGGAAGACTTTATAGCTACTTTTGAGCGAATGGCTATTCGTACAGACGGCATGTCTGATGTTTTTTTCTGAGAATGTTTTATCAGTGGCCTCAAGGATGAGATTCGTGCCCATGTCCTCATGGCTCGGACTTAGAGTTGGGTGGATGCTACTAAAAGAGATAAGGAAGCACAAAAAGTTGTCTCTTCTCAAAACCAAAAACCCTCTTTTATTCCTTGCACTAAACCAGTAAATCCTACTCCTCCTTCTACTCCACTAAAGATCCAAAACTTGATCAGGGCCAAAATGGCTGAATGCCAACTCAAAGGCCTTTGTTATAATTGTGATGACTAATATTTTCCGGGACACAAGTGTAAGGAACAATAAGTGTAGGGAACAAAATCTTTTTATTGCGATCTCGAAGGATGTTTCAGAAGAGGATGTTGAAGCTCCCCTTGTGTCGGTGTCACATGAACCCACTGACATAACCCCTCCCTCAGACCCTTCCGAAGTTGAACCGATCATTTCCCTAAATGATCTCACTAGATTCTCTACTCCCCAAACCCTCAATCTAATTGGTACATCAAGCATAGGAAGGTCATCATTCTTGTTGATAGTGGAAGAACCCATAATTTTATTCATCACCACATTGCCCAAGAAACTAATTTCTATATATGTACAGTCAATAATTTCCAAATCATGATTGCCAATGGCGGGTCCATGAAATGTGGAGGGCGTTGTGAAAATGTGCGTCTCCAAATTGGTGACTACCACCTAAAATCTCATATGTTTGCTATTGACATGGGTGGTTGTGACATTGTGTTGGGTGCAGATTGGCTAAGGACTTTGGGTCCCATTCTCATGGATTTTAAGGAATTAACCATGCAATTAGGCTAAGAGGGCCAACAATATAAGTTTCAAGGCATCACCACCGGTTCCCATGAGATCATTAGTTCCCATAGCATGGAAAATATGCTCAAAAAAGGTCATTCTGGTGTTATTTCCCAACTCCATGCCATACAAGAAACTCCAACACCCTCTATGTCGCAGGACCTCCAATCCATCCTCTCTAAACATCAAGTGGTTTTTTCCACTCCCTAGGGATTCCCTCCTTCCCATGGTGTTCATGATAATTCCATTCCCCTTGTCCCAGAAAGCCTTCCTCCCAATATTCATCCCTATCGTCACCCCTTTTCCCCAAAAAATGAAATTGAGAAAATGGTTCAAAAACTGCTTAACGCAGGTGTTATCCTCCCTAGTACGAGCCCCTACATTTATCATGTGGTCATGGTCCTTAATAGGTTCTTTTCGCATGTGTCCTGACTTCCGAGCCCTCAACAAACTCTCCATTAAATACAAATTTCCCATTCCTTTCATTGATGACCTCTTGTATGAATTGAGTGGTGCCCAGTTCTTTACTAAACTTGATCTTCGTTTTGGCTACCACTAGATCCATATGAAAAAGGCAAACATTACTAAGAATGCCTTTAGAATTCATGAGGGCCACTAGGAGTTTTTGGTCATGCCCTTTGGCTTGTGTAATGCTCCCTCCACTTTCCAAAGCCTCATGAATCATGTCTTCCGTCCTTTTCTCCGTCATTTTGTCTTAATTTTCTTTGATGATATCCTCATCTATAGAAAAACCTGGACATACCATCTTGCTCATGTGGATCGAATTCTCCATCTACTCTCTCAACACCAACTTTTCCTAAAACAATCTAAATGTGCTTTTGGCGCCTCATAAGTTGAGTACTTGGGTCATTTTGTTGGCAAGGCTGACATCAAGGTGGATCCTAAAAATATTGAAGCTATGCAAGACTAGCCTCACCCAAAGACTCTCAAAATCTTGCGTGGATTTCTGGGATTAATAGGTTATTATCGCAAGTTTGTTACGAATTATGGAAAGATTGTGGCACCTCTCACTGCATTCCTTAAAAATAACTCTTTCACTTGGACTCCAACAGCTGCTCAGGCTTTTAATACCTTGAAGATGGCCATGTGCACCACTCTAGTCCTGGCCCTTCCCGATTTCACAAATACCTTTCTCCTGGAATTTGATGCTTCAGGGAAAGGAATTGGTGTTGTCCTTATGCAAGAGGGTCGACCTTTACCAACAAACAACTATCTAAATGAAATTTGGGAAAATCAATCTATGAAAAGGAAATGTTGGCTATTTTTCATATCGTTGATCTTTGGCACCCTTATCTATTGGGGAAATGCTTCCAAATTAAGACAGGTCATCAAAGCCTCAAGTATTTTCTGGAACAACACATTTCCTCCCCAGAGCAACAAAAATGGGTGACTAAGATCTTTGGATATGATTATGAGATCATTTACAAGAACGGCAAAGACAATGTGGTTGTGGATGCACTTTCCCAAAAATATGAAGATGAAGTGTCCCTTTTTTCTCTCTCCTTCATTGCACCAGATTGGCTCCAAGTCGTTCGCCAGGAATGGCTACACGATCCCAAAAGTTTGCATCTGATACAAAAATTGCAGTCCAATTCTCTAGTTTCCTCAGGGTACTCTTGGCTCCATGATGGGCTTCGACACAAAGGTCATTTGAATTTAAGTAAACAATCAAAACTTAAATCCATGGTACTTGCTGATCTTCATGCCACACCCACAACTGGGCACTTCGGGTTTACCAAAACCTATGACAGGGTCAAATGTTCTTTTTTCTGGGATGGTATGAAACATGACGTTCGTAATTTTGTGTCTGAATGTGATGTGTGTCAATGCAACAAGGGAGAAACAATCAAATATCCTGGCACACTACAAACGCTTTTGATTCCACCTACTATTTTGTGGGATATCTCTATGGATTTTATTGTAGGCTTACCTGAATCACGCAATAAATCAATCATCATGGTGGTAGTTGATTGTCTTTCCAAGTATGCTCATTTCAGTTCTCTTCAACACCCATTTACAACATCCATTGTGGCTCAAATTTTCATGGATCAGGTCTTCAAGCTTCATGGCATGTTGCATTCTATTGTTTCTGATCATGACCCAACTTTCACCAACAATTTTTGGCAAGAACTATTCAAGCTACAAGTCACCTAATTGTATCTCAGCACAACTTATCATCCCCGGATTAATGGTCAAACTGAAGTTGTCAACAAGTGTTTGGAAACATATTTGAGGTGTTTTTCCTCATAAAATAAAAATCAGTGGGCTCCATGGTTACCACTAGATGAATGGTGGTACAACACTTCATACCATACAGCTACCCACATGACTCCTTTTGAAGAGGTATATGGACAAAATCCACCTTCAGTTCTATCATATTTGCTAGGTGTCTCGAAGGTCCAGGTGGTTGACCAAACGCTTACAGTTCGAGAGGCTATTCTCTGTACCCTCAAAGAGAATTTGGTCATGGCCTAGAATCGCATGAAGAAACAAGTAGATCAAGGTCGCTTTGAACGTCAATTTGCATAAGGGGATCATGTGTTTCTTCGACTGCAACCTTACAAGAAAAATTCCCTCAAGGATGACCATTGTCAGAAACTGGCGCCCAAATTTTATGGTCCTTATACCGTTCTCAAGCGTGTGGGACAAGTGGCCTATCAGTTATCTTTTCCCAGTCATTCTAAGCTACATATTTTTTTTCATGTTTCCTGCTTAAAGAAGGTGATTGGAACTAAGTGCCAAACTCAAACCAACCTTCCCTAGTTGGACAAAGAAGGCTCCATTTGGATACAACCACAAGCAGTTTTGGACTAGCATGAGCATTTACTATGTCAGCGAACCATCAAGGAAGTGTTAGTCCAATGGAAAGTTACAACCCCAACATATGCCACTTGGGAACCAACTACCATTCTGCAACAATTTCCACATCTCAAGCCTTGAGGACAAGGTTGTTTTTAAGGGGGAGAACATGTTAGGGACCTAACCCCTCACGTAGGTAGAATAATATATTTCGATGTAGTAAAGGTCAATATTAATAAGGCCTAGAAATAAGAAAGAATATTTCGAATGTAAGAAGACCTAATAGAAGCTTCCGCTTCTAGAAGGGTCTTCCTCTAGATGGTTCTTTTGATAGACATATTTAGTATAAATAGGAGTCAAGGGTATGATAACTCTTTTCTTGGATATTATTGTAATAGAGCTCTGCTCTGCTGGAGGTTTCCCCCTCGAAGAGGCAAGTGAACATTGCTCTCAGTAATCAAAGTGCTCTTTATGGTGTTATTCTGGTATCATTTTGGTATTATTGTGGTGTTTTTCTGGTTATATTGTTGTTCATTTTCCATTTCTAACATTTTATTTATGTTTTGCATACTTTTTATATATGGAATATTACAGAAACCCAACAAACAAAAACAATGGGCATGGATATTGATGTGTCAAAAGTGGGACACAGCCAGTAGGCCAAGGAAAAAAGAAATCCTATGCGCCCTGAAAAACCTGAAGAAGCCCCGAGGGTTAATGGGATGGTGCCAAACCAAATAGAAGCGGTCGCGGCATAAAGGTCACACAAAACAACGCCAGAGAAGCAACAAGAGGGCATAGTAGAAGATGTCACTGGTTGGGCAGAGGTGTATACAGATGAAAGAACAATGGAGGATGGAACCTCGAGTCAGCCACCACAATGGAAGGGAAAGAATCCATTAACAATATCACTGTGCAGGCAGGCTGCAACAAAGATAGTCCTACCGCGCATTCCAGAAGGGGTGCGTATCGCGACTAACCTATTAGGCCACGTGGAAAAAATGTGGTACTCGGATCATGATGTGCACGACATGGAAAAGTTTCCTGAGTTTGCAAAGCAAGTTTACCTGGATACCGTGGGTATAGGACCCTTTAGCGAGCCAATTTTCCAACCAAAATAGTGGGCAACCGGATTGGCCAACACCGGGATTCTAAACCTTTTGGATATCCCGCACTTTGGAAGGGGTCACAACGTAAATAACTACGTCAAGCAGCTGACGAGAGTTACCCACGAAGGATACCTATGGGTGGAGCCTGTCTCGATAGACGTATAGATCATTATGTTTATTACAGGGCTTCCATCTCGGGGGAAGAGCCCCATATAGTTCCTCGATGATAAGACAAAGGAAAAGGCATTGGTGGAGGAAATGAAGAAGACGTATGGCACAGAAATATGATCGTGCATAATCATCATTAAGCACATCAGTGATGCAACAACAAGGTTGGCCACCAAAATTATGGCATGCAAGTTTCTCAGGAAGTGACACAAGGAGGAACTCCCTATCAGGGTCGTCACAGCTGCAGCACAGTGTGCAGAGGGAACTATACTTAGCTGGGCCTCGTACTTGTTAAATCTGTTCCTTGAAGACTGCAAGGACATGCAAAACCTAGGGATAAAGTTACACTACTCTTGGATACTCATCTTGATCACTTTGTTCGGTGGAGGGAGCCTAAATAAACATACTTTTGTGAGTGATCCACTCGTTGTCACACAAAGCGATACCTATCATTAGGGAGCACTTCAGACTCCCCAAAAAAAAAGTGAAAATGCAGGCATGTTCACAGGGTATTACAACGACCTACATGAAATCATTGCCAATACTTGGTGGATTATACCATAAGTCGTCATGAAATATCAAGGCATATCCAAATTTAAAGTGACCAGGCATGCAGTATGGATCCAAGCACGAAAGGATCCTGAGAAGGAATGGATACAACTACGATACTGCATCAAGGAAGAGGACGTAGAGATGACCATCAAGGATTGGCAAGATGAATGGAGAGTTCCAGTTATGATTCAGGAGATGTCCACGGATAAGGAGGTTGATGGAGTACAAGAAAAAACACCTGGAGGAGATAAAATGGTGCCCAAGAAGCCAAATCCAGGGCAGAAGCCGACACAATAGAAGAAAGGGGGTGCGCCAAAGAAAGGTACCCAGGCGAGGAAGAAGGACAACACCCACATGCTGCATGAACAGGAAAAAGAGATTGAGACAACACGGGGGACCACATCAAGTGCTACCCAACAGGAAAAAGGATATACCAAGAGGTCGATCATACACACTGGAGGTGCACGCAAGAAATATAAGGCGCAAAAAACTCCATTGGAATATACAATCACCGAGGACGATGCAGACCTCGTGGCTAAAAATGTCCATGACTGAGAAGTTGAGGACTTTGAAGATGCCCAACACCAACGAGACCAGATCCAGGATGATCTGACCGACATGAAGAGAAATGAAGAGGGAGGGCAGAGGAATAGAGTCAATCCCCGCAACATCGCAAGCAGGAGCCAAGGTTGTGCCTGACGAGCAGGATATGGTCCAGATGATTACATAGGTGAGCTCAACTTTTCATGTTACAATCAGCATGTTGCACATAGATGAGATTTTGGGCCATACACCATTGAAAGATATATCTCAAATACAGTTGGTAATGGGGCAGATACTGACCAAGGCATTATATAAACTACAATTTAGCATCGCACAGGAGGTACAATCACATGCACGCACAGACGCAACAGAACTACAACACATGAAGGAAAAAATAGAAGAGTTGGAGTTGGTGCTCGAGCAGGTCAAGATTGAGACCAAAGACGAAAAGGATTGCGCGGATAGGCTAAAGAAGGGATTGGTTGTAGCCTATGACGTAATTCCAAAGAGCGCACAAACAACAGAGCCCACACAACGTAGAAAATTGATCAGATTGTGAAAACAATCGATCAATACAGGCATGATATCGAGAACCTTCGGGAACAACTCATCCCTACCACTCTCCTGGAGGTGAATAAGCAAAGGAAAAAGGAAGTAGCAGGGAATATGGAGAAAATGGAATGGCAAGTCAGCACGGCTGTCGACTTGCTTGATAGAGTAACACAACTATGGACAAAGCTGGAGGAGGATATGTTGATATTATGGTAGTTGCGGGAGGTATTTACCTCCACGTGTAAACCTAACAAGAATAGAATATTCCAGGAAGCAAGAAGAAACCCTAATGAGTTGGATAACAACCCTAGAAAACAATTCGACTCAAGAGGATGATTTTTATTAGGTTATTAGCCTCTAAGAGAAGAAGTCGACCAGAAGAAATATTATATACTAAATAAATAGGCACCCAGAATGAGAAGTCGGCCCAGGCAGTTAGCCAGAATTAGTATAAATACAGGAGGCTAGTCTTCATTCTGGAAGGCTTTCTTAGAACTGCAGAGCTCACTTGTGTGCACTATAGTTATCCAGTTTGTGCACAAGTTTGGAGGAGAAGCTATCGTTGCAGCTGCTGCAGCTAGCAGATTATGTTTTGTCTTGGACTATCTCTTGTTTATGGTTTAGACTATCTAATCAGCTCTTGTTTGGTGTTCTATCCTTGGATAAATGTGCACTACCCTTTTTTTGTATATCTAGCCTAGGGTTTGCTTCCAGAGTGATTGTCTGTCAAGGTCAAGGTGCTCAGAGGGTGGCTTCGACTTATGGTTGGGTGACAATAGTGATATTGTCTATGGTAAAACGATCACATCCATCATATTCTAACAGTTTATGGGCCCATGACTCCTTCATTCAATCTAACCACTAGAAGGGAGCATAGCCATAAGAATATTAAGCTTGTTGAAGAACTGTCGCTGGGGTTTCTAGCAGGAGCAGTCACCAAAGCACTATTTCTAGGGTTACTAGCAGGTGTAGTTGTAGAAACCCTAACCCTCTTATTGAGGCACCTTAAGTGAAGGGATTGACCTAATTTCTAGATAGACTTGTGCACCCTATCCTAGTGCATCTCCTGGTACTCTCAACAAGCCAAGACGTCAAGTTTGAGTTTTTTGGTCAAATCTAGGGTTGACCAAGTCAAAGAAGCCAAGTTGTGTAAGATTTTGTATTGATGTGTGTTTTATCTCTACCTTGGTGGGTTCCTTGTCTATTGATGAATCTTCATTGTCATCAAGTGTTCATATGTACCCTCTGGTACTCCTATGCCCATGTCCCATTCATGGGTGGAACCCTCCTTTACCTATTCCATGTCAGTGGGTCAAGCAGGTGCAAAAATGCTCTCTCCCTCCCACATTGGTCAAGGGTCAGCTCTGCATTATCCAAAAGTGACTTACTCTATGAATTCAGAAAACAAGTTATATGGAGCTTCTAACTTCAGAGCGTGGAAGACAAGGATTGACCTCATCCTTGCCAAGAATAAAGTGTTGGATATCGTGAAAGGAAAGATCATGGAACTAGAGTTTGAAGAAGGAAAAGAGAAGGAACTAATGAACATTGCAGTTATGGAGAAGTTCAAAGATGGTGATATCAATGCCATGAGTATCATAGTGGACTCTATAAAATACCACTTGATACCCTACATCTCCCATCTTGACTCATCGAAGAAGATGTATGATGCCTTAACAAACCTCTTCTCAGTCAGAAACATTGGACAAGTAATGAGTCTGAAGAATGAGCTCTGTGACATGAAGATGAATGATGATGCCAACATAACATCATAATTTTTGAAAATCTCTCAGTTAAGAGATCAACTACAAGCTATTGAAGAGATCATTTCAGAGAAGGAATTGGTAAACATAATACTCAATGGTCTTCCCAAGACGTGGGATGCATTTTCTGCAAGCATGAACACAAGGAAGGATTATCCTACATTTGAAGAAATTTGGACTTGCTATGCTCAAGAAGAATCAAGGATCAGTGCAAAATAGAAACCCCGAAAGAAGTACGATGATCAAGTCTTCACAACAAGGTTCAAGGATTTCAGGAACAAAAGGAAGTTTGGCTCCAGGAAGAAAACAAATCAAGAGAAAGATATGTCAAGGATACAATGATTCAATTTTCAAAAGTATGGTCACCACAAGAATAATTGTCCCAAGTTAACGAAAAGGAAGGAAACACATGAAGCATCAGTTGCCGAAGAAAGGGAACCCTCAAAGAAAACCAAGTAGGACAAAACAAACTTCTTCTAAAACAAGGTAACAATACTCTTCATAGTTCTTGTACATACCATGTTTTCGGTACATATCTTGCATATCTATTTTTTAGAAGATAATATGTTCAAAGAGAAACTATGCTAATGGAAGAACAACAAGATAAGGACTGCTATCACTATGACTATAAGATAGGCTGCAAGATAAGCCAAAATCAGAAAGAAACCTAGAAGAAGTAAAGACAGAAAGAAGTCAGCAATCAAGAGGAAATTGGAAAAATATTTGTAACACTTTGCAGAAGGAAATAAGAATGCAGACAAAAGCGTGGACACTCCTAGATGGAGGGATCCGATTATATATTACCAAAAGAAGAGCATGCATTCATATAGGAAGCAAGGATTAGGAGGGAGCTAATCCTATGATCCATTAAAGGTGATAAAGTATATATCGATGGTAGTAGCCATGAAAAGCAGTACGTGTTCAGTTTGACCTTAGAAGAAGTCTTCTTCGAAAAGAAGCCTTAAAGAATCCATGGTTATCCATCCACATCCATGATCCTACTATGAAAGGAAGAAGCTGGAATCTTCAGATCATGGAATCTATAGAAAACTCCATGGACCCAAGATCTAAAGAGAAACATGAGGAAGAACATGAAGATTCCAGGAAAGAAAGAAAAGCCAGAACAACCAGTCATTGTATCGAGAATCACAAGATTACCAGCCTGATATGAACTTACTAAAAAAAATCAAGCAGAGGTACTGAAAGTTGTGATGAAGAACAGTGTATGAAAGACTTATGAATGGAAGCATTGCGAGATCCAGAACTAGAGGTTATCCCAGATGGAGGGAGAAGACTATGATGATTACTTCTTCCAGTAAACCAGATATATCTCTACATGAGCCATTATATCTTCCACAATATCCATAGGTTGGAATTGACATCAGATGAATGCAAAGACTGTTCTCCAGAATAATTGAACAAAGAGCATATGTAGAGAAACCTCAATGCTTTGAGGTATACCAGAAATATACCCTTGTATGCAGATGGAAGAAGACAACTTGGTGGAGAACCTCCAATGCACATCAGAAGTGTGGTGAAAACTTTCTATAACAGAGATATTGTATCAGAATGATTACTCAGAAGATCAGGATGATGGATTGGCAATCCATCACAAAGATCTATGATGACAGAAGAAGTGTCACATGGATATGTTCCAGTTTGAGCCTTGCCATGATGTTATGAGCTAATGGGGAACAAAATATGAATCCAATAATGACACACTATATTGATCAGAGATATATGAAGCCTTTAGAGAAAACTAGTGTTCTAGAAAGACCAAAGTACTTTGAGATCAAGCATTACATTCTAAATGATGAAGTCCAAAAAAGAGAAGTGGTTGTCCAATATATATATATATATATAAGAAGATAAGGAGACATTTTGGTAAAATCCTCTATCCAAGATGAAAGAGTTTGTGTACTCAAGCTGGAGCTCGTGGAGATGACTTCCCTATTGAAAAAGGAAGAGATGATTCCCGGGTTGGGAGGGAGCACTGATGTGTTATTGATTTATGGACGGTCATTTTTCAGTTTGAAAAATGGTTTGATATTTCTGACGGACAGACATTTTCTAGTTCATAAAATGGTCCAGATCGAATGATCAATTTTGTAATGAAAATGGTTCGATGGATTGTTGATGTACCATAGACAATGATTTTCCATTGTGGTTAACACGGGGAATGGTATAGGACAGACTCTCTTCTTGATGGTTAATCAAGAAGATTGTTCCACCTCGTCGAACAATCATTCTTTCGAAGCTCACAGTTGTGAGCAGTTTCGAAGAATGGTACATTTTGGAGGTTGGTGCAGGACAACCATTTCCTTAGGAAATGGTCCGAACAGTCATTCCCTAGGGAAGATTCATTCTCTTCAGGTTGCAATTTGTTTAGTGCCGGAGGAATGGACCAGATAGGTGAATGGTCCAGGTTCAACAATCAAGATAGGCATTTCTTAGGGCAGAATCATTCTCTCTAGGTTACACTTTGTTTAGTGTCGGAGGAATGGCCTAGGGTGGGGAATAGTCCAAGCTTAGAAATCAGGGCAATTATTCTTCCTTTCTTGAGAAGAATAGTACAGATAACTCATCATTGATGTTTGACCTTCTGAGGGAAGATGCTCTTCCAGATATCACAGATGTGAGTGGAAGAATGGCCCAGATGATTCAGTTTATATCATAACATTGTTTCTGTGTAGGTTTATATCAGATGATTGTTATGAAGACTGTATGTCTTTAGACAGTAGACGCATACTATTGTGGTGGATGTGTTCCACTGTTTGTGACTATATGTCATTGATAAATTACATGTGTTCTACTTGGTGTGGTAGTGTACCATTGGATTGTAGCTCTTTACTACTATGGATATACACAGTTGTGTTCTATTGAATGATATTGTTCTGATTGCCTTGAATACTATCAACAGTGTTGGAAATGATTATCAGCTAGATGGATGATCAATGGACTGGGTTTTCCCAAATGAAAAATGGTTCAAGACATTTATTCTTCTAGGACATATGTAAGGATTAGAAGAATGTCTCTTGTGTCACTCTGTGGAGTGAGTGACTTATCCAACATCATGTCTAATTACTCACATGGAGTATGGTTTCGAGAGATAATGCAGTTGATGACATTGATGGTGATGATGGTACTCATGATCTAGTCATGAGATAGTCTATACAACTATTTTGATGCTACCGGGTGAATGGTATGTTTGTTCTCAAGACCATTACCTGTAATACCTCCCTAGCTAGGAGGGAGTGTTGATATTATGGTAGCTACGGGAGGTATTTACCTCCACGTGTAAACCTAACAAGAATATAATATTTTGGGAAGCAAGAAGAAACCCTAATGAGTTGGCTAATAACCCTAGAAGACAAGTCATCTCAAGAGGATGATTTGTATTAGGTTATTAGCCTCCAAGAGGAGAAGTCAGCTAGAAGAAATATTATATACTGAATAAATAGGCACCCAGAATGAGAAGTCATCCCAAGTAGTTAGCCAGAATTAGTATAAATACAGGAGGCCAATCTTCATTCTAGCGGGCTTTCTTAGAATTGCAGAGCTCACTTGTGTGCACTACAGTTAGCCAGTTTGCGTGCAAGTTTGGTGGAGAAGCTGTCGTTGCAGCTGCTGCAGCTAGCAGATTACTTTTTGGCTTGGACTATATCTTAGTTATGGTTTGGACCATCTGATCAGCTCTTATTTGGTGCGCTATCCTTGGAGAAAGGTGTGCTACCCTTTATTTGGCTATCTAGCCTAGGGTTTTCTTCCAGAGTGATTCTCTGTCAAGGTTAAGGTGCTTGGAGGGTGGCTTCGGCCTATGGTTGGGTGACAATAGTGATATTTTCTATGGTAAAATGAGCGCATCCATCATATTCTAACAGGATCAACAAGTCCAACAGTGGGACTAGGAAGAAGAAAAGATAAGCACAACTATCTAGGACCTAAAGCAGAGTGAGAAGACGATGAAGATCACTGAGCGCCTCAAAGGAGTACAAGATATGAAGAATCTACAAGTAGAGTTCATAGTTGCGTAGACCTAGAAGAAGGATCGACAAGCTCAAATGGAACCTCTCTAAGAGCTAGTAGCGAAGGTAATTGCACAGGAAGAAGAGGCAAAGAAGAATATGGCACAAATCAAGGCAGAGTGCGCAAAGATGATAAATGAGGAGATTACAAAGCAAGTATTGGACGTGCTCAGAGAAAAGACCATGCAGGCTCAAACACAAGCAAGGGAACTCATAGAGAAGTTCCATACTCTAGCAGGAGCTATTGAACAAGCGCAAAAAGTTTAGGTTGCTCGGGACGAGCCACATTTCAGTGTTGGGGGCATGTTGGATGCAAAACTATTCAGGAGAAAAGGCTATGTTTGGGAAGAGAAGCATGGAAGGAGGAAAGGACAGCTAGAAGGAAAAGCATCGCATGTGAGGGAAGCAAAAGAGGGGCACATGCAAGGAAGACCTAACGACGCTAGGGTTAGGGTTTTTTCAATATATTGTAATGGTTGATGAGCCAAGAATATAAATAGGTAGTACTTAGAGGAAGAAAGGGACCGAGCAAGAGAGAGAGAAGACAGTGAGGAAAAAAGCAAAGAATGAAAGGTAGAAAGTTGTAAGAAATTTACAAGTCAGTAGCTGGTGAGCTAGGGAAGCAGTGAGCAACTTGATCTTGAGGGTTAGATCATAGGCTAAAGAGCCTGGTGCGATCTAGTCAACCTCATAGGGATCAAGGAGCCTATTGAAGAAAGTAAGATCTAATATTGTAAACATGTGCGGTGTGACATATTCCTGAACCATAATAAAGATCTTGAGAGCCATATCTTTGTGGACGTATCCCAAGAGGGGGTGAACCACGATAACACTTGTGTTATGTGAATAAATGTATGTGTCTTTATTGTTGTTAAGTGGTGAATGTTAGATAAATGAATTAACTAGTTAGATATGGTATTTCACATACATGAATAAAATGAATTCTATAATCATATGTTAGAATGAATAAGTAAAGACTACAAGATACAACTGCATATCTCCACTCATTCCCAGGTTGCAAATGCCTGAGTATTGTAGCCACCCATAGAGCTATCTCGGGTGAGACTACTCGATGCATTATGTGTGTTGCGTGACCTTCTAGTCTACTAGATGTTATAGCAAGATTTGCCTCACCCCATGCAATCTTGCACATAGGGCCTTTTTCCATTTCCCTATCTAGACTTTTCATCCCTTTTTGCAAATCCGAGAGCTAAAAGTAAAAAAATTTCCACATATACACACCTTGCCTACTATACAACATGTGTATATGCAAGTTGCACCACTACAACTAACGTACATCGTGAAATGTGTCCAAAAATGAAAAATGGTGTCGAGTTTCCATGTCACGACAAGAGATCAATTATCCTTGGCCTTCCATATACTGGAAATGTTCCAAACCGACCCTTCAGTTCCACTTGAAGGCTATAAATGGGTCAATTCCGAGCTATGGAAAAGAGGAGAAAGAATTCAACTTTGAGAGCAAAATTACTCTGGAGAAATTATTCACTTTACATTGAGTCTGCATCCCTCGTCCTTTATTCACATAAGGTAGACTTGCACCTTTGGAGGATTTTGTAAAAGACTTGAAGGCATCAATATGTGGCCGCAACTTTCCTGAGCTGTTGCTTCTTTTTCATTGGACCAGTACCTATATGACTTCAGTGATCATGGGAGATGAGATTGTACTCCATTGTATACAAATATCTTCAGATTGATTTTGAGACTGGTTCTACTGGGCCTTGTTTGTGACTATGATAGCCTTTGGCATGTAACCACATTTGTATTTTCCTATTCATGGCCATAGACAATTGTTTGGTATATTTTCACATGGATCTGTAGTGTAATTCAAATTGGCAGCCATGTATGCAAAGTCAATGCAGATTGTAATGAGCAACTAGTTCTTCCAACTGGTTCCCCATCACTCCACTTCTGGGGTTTTATAATGTATTTCAACCATCACAGATACTCCTTTGACCTCACACATTCGGGGACATCTGTTATAGCAATATTTTCCTCACCCCATGCAATCTTGCACATAGGGCCTTTTTCAATTTCCCTATGCAGACTTTTCATCCCTTTTTGCAAATCCCATAGCTAAAAATACATTTTTTCCACATATACACACCTTGCCTACTATACATCATGCATATATGTAGGTTGCACCACTACATCCCGCGTACATCGGGAAATGTGCCCAAAACTCAAAAATGGTATCATGTTTCCATGTCACGACAGAAGATCAATGATCTTTGGCCTTCCATATAATGGAAACCTTCTGAATTGGCCCTTTGGTTCCACTTGAAGGTTATAAATGGGCCAATTCCGAGCTATGTAAAAGAGGAGAAAGAATTCAACTTTGAGAGCAAAGTTACTTTGTAGGAATTATTCACTTCACATTGAGTATGCATCCCTTTGTCCTTTAACTCTGAACACAGTGTTCAACCCCCAATCTCTTCCCTTATTGATTAAGAACTTCATTGTCTCTCTTCCATGAGCTTGCCTTTGGTGGAGGATTAAAGTGGTGGAGGCCCAACTAGAAGGAAATTAGTTTCTTGGTTCCAAACTGTGCCGACACAGAAGTCTGTAACTTATTCACTTCTGCTAATCATATATTAATAGAAGTACTATTTTCCCGTCCAATTGATATCTTGCAAGTATTTGAATTATTATTCCATGGGCGTATTTGTTATGTATGATAATGGATTATGCTATTGAATGTGCTAACATCATATATTATTGCCATATGCTTTCTTTGCTTGGTTGTTGAGAACTAGTTGCAGGTATATTGCTTTGGGTCAAGTGCTCAACGGTGGACTTCATCAAACATCTGGATGAGGTAGGCCTTTTATCTTTTCTTGCTAGCATATTTGTTTATATAGAATACTTGAGGATAGAATTGATTTCTGCAGTCATTTATGTCTGTTGTGGTTTGCCCCTAGCCATAGAGAGATTTTCCTCGTAACACCAGAGGGGCCTATATTTTTAGAGGGATTTTGTTGGGAGCTTATCAAATCTGAACCAAGTTCAATCTATGACAGTAAGATAGGATCAGGATAATTGATAGAGAATCCTAAGTAGAAGAGTATCCTAACCAACACCCCTTGATGGCCACTTTGAACATTCCTGGGTTGAATGTAGGACTACAAGTTTGGTTGTGGACCACTCTGAATGTCTTGAAATCTCCTCATGCTTCTCAAATAAGCATCTTATGTTATAGGCATCAAATTGATGTTAATCCTTCACCTTCTTTGTTGGTGAATTATACTCCTCCTTCTGCCTCATCTGGTGAAAGTCTAGCTACTAGTAACCATAAGTCTAAAAGGAATTGGAAGAGAAATAATAATAATAAGAAGTCACCAACCTCTGCAAGTCATGTTGGAGACATGCAACCAACCTCTTCTAGTCATGTTGGAACCATGCAACCAACCTCTAATAGTCATGATGGGGGCATAAGTCCAGGCACTGCAAGTCATACTAGCAATAGTTCACCAACCTATGCAAGTCATGTTGGAGTTAAGCTACCAGATGTTGCTAGCCATGTTGGGAGAAACCTACCATCCTTTATGAGTCATGTTGGGGACAAGACTCTAGTCACTACCAGTCATATTGGATAAGTGTCACCAAACTCTTCAAGTCATGTTAGAGACATGAAACCAGTCGTTGCTAGTCATGCTAGGAGCAAGCAACAAGCCTCTGCAAGTCACACTGAGGGAAAGAGTCCAATCCCTATAATTCATACTGGATTTAACCAACCAACCACTACAAGACATGTTGGAGATAATTCATCGATCTCTAAGAGTCACATTGGAGACAAGCAATCAATTGTTGCAAGTCATGTTGGGAGTGCGAAGCTAGTCATTGCAAGTCATACTGGCATAATGCTACCAATCAATACAAGTCATGTTGGGGGCATTGATACTGCTGAGATACCTACATGAATAAGATGTAATCCCAAGTTCCCTTGTAAGTTGTGAAAGGGAGATCACCTTACTCATCTATGCCCGACTATTCTAGTGGTATGGAGAGCATGGTCTTTGTTTGAAGGTCATTCTAGTCCTAATTCATATTTGGTTTCCCAACAACTTATCCAACCATTGGTTCATGAAGTTGTCATGCCGATGCAATCTTCAGCCAATCCCACTCTTGTTTTTTGGGGTGATGTGTCTTTTGACCATGTTGTTTCACAACCTATTCAACGAGTGGTTGTGCCGATGCAATCTTCAGTTGATCCCACTCTTCTCTTGGAGACTGATGAGTCTACCAAAGTGGTTACGCCGATGCAATTTTCTGTCGATCCCACTCTTCCCTTGGAGAGTGATGAATCTACCAAAGTGATCATGCCGATGTAATATTCAACCGATCCCACTCTTTTTTGGGGGAGTGATGTGTCTATCAACTATGTCTTTAGTATTTCTAGTTCAATACCTTCTAAACAAGGGGACTTTCCTCTTATTTCAAGCATGCTCCCCTCAAATTCGAGGGTGGTTTCCTTTGATTGGAGTAATCTTGTTGAGCCTTGTCTTCCTTCTTCTATACTCTTCCAAATAAGGGTTCAAGCTAATTCAAAAATCATCTACCGATGTATTATAGATGAAGAAGCCTCCATAAGTATTTTATCCTCCTTGGCTTGGAAAGATTTTGGTTATTCTAAGCTTGTGTCAGCCACTAGTGAATTATTTGCTTTTGACAGAAGACCTAGTGAATATTTGGGGATTCTTCCATAGTTTCCTATCATGTTAGGTGGGAAGAGTCAAAATATTTTGGAGCCCTTCCTTTCATCGTGGGGTGGGGAATTTAGTTAACTATTAATGCAAATTTATTTCATGATAGATATACATTCCTTCTTACCAATGTGCTTCTCATATTAGAGCTATGTTTGGTCACTTCAAACTTTGTTCCAAACGACTAAAGGAAAGAATCAGTAAACAAGTTCAAATGGACAAGGCAATGCCTTAGGGCTTCTTTGATAAAGAGAGTGAAGGAAATGGTTCTATTTGTGGTGCTAGAGGTTGTTTGTGTATTTTTTATGAACATTTCTTTTTCTATAAAGTAGGTTTGGGCAACAACACTAACAATTATGCAAATCTAATAGCATTTAAGATCCTTTTAAAATTGGTAGTAGACAAAGACCTTTCAAATTTGTAGGTCTATGAGGATTCTCAATTGATCCTTGAGTAGGTAAAAGCAGCGACAGGTTGGGCAACTAAAAGATGCAACCTATTCTAGATCAACTCAAGCTTACGATGTCCCTTTTCTCAAGTTCTTTAAGTTTGTACAACTATAGAGAACTACATACTCATGTAGATGAGCTTTCAAAAGTGGGTATGTATGCATTCTAGGAGGTATATTGCAAGAGGAATCTAAGTTGATTCCTAAAATTTGACATAAATCTATAGTATTTTTGTTTGTATTTTTAAAAAAAATGTTGTAATATGCTTTGTTAATGGAGAGTGAATTAGGCATATATATGTTTTTGTTAGATATGTTAAATCAGAATTTTAAAGATGAAATAGGGGTATGGTTCAAATAAATTTATTTTTTTGGTTATTGATAAAATATATAATTTTTTAATAAAAATCTTTATTTTTAATATATTATTTTTTATTTTTTTCTTTTATAAAAAATATATATTAAATTATTGATTCTGCAATATTATCGCGAATTCCACGATGATATGTAAAGTCTCGTTACCATTTTTTTTTGTTATGGCTCCCCGTCAAGATATCAATCCACAAAATGGCACGCATGTGTTACTCGTGTAGAATCAAATCTTAAACATTATTTCTGAAATCCGATCAGGTTTCTCCGATCATTACAAATTCGAATTCAAAATAATCAAAGTGTTAGCAATATTCCTGCACTTTCACTTAAATCCGGTACAACAATGATTATCTTTTCTCTAGTATTACAAATTCCAATTCTAAATATACTATAATTATGAAAGTACTTGTTTCGATGTTGAATGTAATAATGTTTATGCTTTCTTCGTTATTACAAATTCTTAATTAAAAAAAAAAAAATGATGGAATGCAATTTGATTTAAAAGTTTGTAATCAATTTATTATGTTAACAAATATTAAAAAAATATGATATTTTTAATCATTATTTTTATATAAGAATATGTGTTTCTTTCTAAGGGGTCACAAATTCAAATATAGAGGGAGTAGGATATGTATACTTCTCTAGATTTTACTAGTCAATTCCTTACGAAGAAGATCCCTTGTCCTACAAACAAGGGAGTCTCATATACCAATTTGAAGTGTGGCTACTACCATTCTAAAATATCTCCACTACAAGTAAAAAGGCCTCCATCCATTTCATGCCAGCCCTACCAACCTACAGTGAACCTGTAATAAGCTGTTGTAATATATCATCTTTGCCCAGCCTAAACAAAGAAAAGATTGTTTCCTTTCGGTGGCAATTCCATGCTCCAGAATATAATGTATGTAGTCACTCAAAACAAATTCAAGAATCAGAAAATGTTTATGTGATTGGATGGGCCCTCACTTTCACCATCCCAGGTAAAATAGATCAGTATACCTTTGGGCAAGTAAAGAGCTCTCTTAGAAGGAATATCAACCTCCTCATTGGATTCCCTATAAATATGGTGGAAATTTAAGTCTTGAAAGGCTGCCATCAGTTCTCTTATCCTAATCTTCCACCCTTCGATATTGATCGCTTACAGATTCCCTTTTGTATGAAGCCAATCAATGGTTACTTTGGAATCCCCCATGACCTGCAGATGATGAATATTCATAAGACTCGCAATCAAGACGGATGCCCATGCTCCCATTAATTCAGCTTTATTGTTGGTCCCTGCACCACAATTAATGAACCATCTGTAATCTAGAGCCTCAATACATTTCAAAGTCCCTCTTGCTCCACATCTCAAACCCCCTGCCTCTGCTGCCCTGTCAAAAAAGGCCAATGTATAGCCTTGAAGTCTGAAAAAAGGTTTTATTCTCAATGCCTGGGACTTGTTGACAACCAATCTTTTATGAAGTGCTCCAAGGATCTTGAAGACCACTGTAATTACCGACGGATACTTTCCTTCGAAAATTGCCAGGTTGTTTTCCTTCCATATAAACCAAGACGTTATTAAAGGGAGGGTCTTGGGTGCCGACCTATTTTGAATCCATGCTTCCATACAGTCAGCCAAGGAAGGGCCATTCCAACTGAAAGTTAAATTTAATTGCTGTGAAAGAGAATCCCACACTCTTCTCGTGAAATCACAATGAATGAATAGATGATGAATGTCTTCTGAGTTTTTTTTACACAAATAGCACAAACCCGGGCCTATCCATCCTTTTTAAAGAAGTACGTCCCAAGTAAGTACTCTATTTTCTACCGCCAGTAAGAAAAATAGAATTATTTTTAGCTGTGTACACCATTTCCAGCATTCAATCTTCCAGCCACTCCAAATCGGCAAGGAACGAATAGAAATAATCACATCATAGCAGTTTGAGACTGTAAATGCCCCCGACCGGTCTCCTCCAGCCCATTTCATTTCGTCTTTGTTAAAGGAAGACAGTGTAATTCCTTCTCCACATAGAGATTTAATGAAATTAGACCATTCCATTGCTAAAGCATCCACTAGACCCAAATCAACACTTGTTTTCCATCAATCTGTACAATTAAGTTGATCCTGCATCTTTAATGCTTGAGAAAGGAGTGTGATCTGTTTGTTGTTGAGTGTCAACCGTAAATCATTGTTGAGGGTAGATATTATACCCATTTCTAGAATTCTATCACAACCGATTTTTATATGATTTCCACTGCTAGGAAGTCATGTGATCCAGTGAATAATGATCGAAAGTGCGCACAGTAGACTTTCCCAAATCCTTGAAGAAGACTTGTCTTTATGGGATGGTCTTCTTAGCCAATCGATAATCAAGGAATTTTTTAGATATTTATCTCTGACAACATAATGCCAGAGACTTTCCTCTGTTAGAATGCGCCAAAGTGTCACTGAGTTTAATGCCAAATTGAAGGAATTTAAATTGCGAATACCCCATCCCCTGTACCTTTTGGGTCTTGACAACAACTCCCAACTACAAAGGTGAATCTTTTGTCTATCTTGGAGGCCATTCCACAAAAAATCGAAGATCAATTTCCTGATTTTGGTTAAAATTGAGCGGGGTAATGCTTCCAAAGACATCTAGTAGACTGTTTGTCCTTCCAGAACAGATTTAACCAGGATAGACCTCCCAGCCAATGAAAGCCACCTGTTGCACCAGTGATTGATTTTGTTTGAAATTTTGGCCACAATCCATCCCCAGTCTATTGCTCGATGTGTCCCAGTCTTCAAGTAATAGCCCAGGTAACAGAACCCAATAGTAAGATCATTGAAAGTATAATTAAGGACATATTTGAATTCGTCCAGTTCATGATCTGAAAGGACAGAATAATGGAATGTTGATTTGGTAAGGTTCAATGCTAGGCTAGAAGCTTTACAAAAAAGTGAAAGCAGTTTATCGATCACTCTCCATTCTGATAGGCTAGCTTTGGATAATATGAGGATGTCGTCCACAAAAAGGATATGTAGGATTATGGTGAAACTGGCAATCTTTAAACCTATGATAGCACCCTATGCTTGATTATTTTTCAATAATAAGTTGAGGCCCTCCATGATGAGTATGAAAAGGAGCGGTGATAGAGGGAACCCATGTCTGATTCCCCTTCCGCTTTTGAAAATATTAGTAGCCTCCCCATTAATAAGGACAAAAAAGGACAAGGAAGTGATACAAGACATGATCCAATTGGCCAAGTGTAACCCCAACCCAATTTTCAGAAAGATCAGTCTAAGAAGATCCCAATCAATGCAATCATAGGCTTTCTTTAAGTCCAGTTTAAGGACTAGTGCTTTTAACTTCTTATTTTTAATAATGTGGAGGATTTCATGCAACGTCCCAATTGCATCTTGTATGCGTCTACCTTCTAGGAAGCCCATCTGTTAAGGAGAGATTAAATTTGACAAAAAAGGCTTGATACGGTTGGAAATGACTTTTGAGATAAGCTTATAACAAAGGTTGCAAAGGGAAATCGGGCGAAAGTCCTCGAAAGTTTTAGGATTATTGGTCTTCGGGATCAGAGTCAAAAAATTTGAGTTTAGGCCACTGATGATTTTGCCTAAAAGTATAGATTCTTCTACCATCGCTAAGAGATCCTCATCGACTAGATCAAAGAAAAAAATAAAAAATTATGTTGTCCACCCGTCCGGTCCAATAATTTTTTCTTTCTTACAATGAAAAAGTACAGATGTCAATTCCTCCAGAGTAACAGGTTTGTACCATGTATCTGCTTCCTCTTCATCGACCATAAGTGAGAATATTTCTATCAATTTACATTGTTCTTCTATATTTGGTGTGGTAGGTGCTCTGTAGAACTGCTTAAAGTAATGGATTGTTTCTTTTTAAATGCCCTGCCGATCCAACACTGTATCACCATCACCCCTGTTTATTTCCCAAATATTCTTTTTGACTCTGTTATGACTAGCTACCTTATGAAAATATTTCATATTCCTATCTCCGCCTGACATCCAGAGCACCATGCTGTGCAAGTGCCATTACTCTTCCTCAAATATTAATATCTCATTTCTCTCTATTACCAAACACCTCAATGTTTCCTTTGCTCCTTCCTCGTTATAGTCATTACTTAGAATATCAAAGTAATTTTTAATTTCTGTTTCAATCATCATCAATTTAGCTTTATTCTTTGCCTTCAAGTCTTTGTTCCATATTTTTGTAGCTTTTTTTAGGTCTTGTAATTTCCAAATTATTCTCTTTTGTTTGCCTCTTTCTGAGAGGTAAATCGGGTCTTTCCATACTCTTTCCACAATAGT